>SNQJ01S0009795.1:0-16608 GCA_010110895.2 Picea sitchensis
AAGCGGATTTGTATGTATTTCATGGTCGATATGATTAGTATCAGTAACAGATTTCATCCATGAAAGGAGCAAGTTCGAACCTGTTTTTTAACTGGGCAACTGGGCGCCATGGCGCATTTGTAATAAGATCTAGAATGTGGATTGTTTCTTGTCGTCTTTTGCCCGTATTTTCTCCATCTGCAGCCATCCGTTATCTGATTGTAATGCATTAGAACAATAACACAAGAAAGCATGAATATATATAAAGAAGAACAATAACACATGGATTACAGATTAGAAATTTCGCAAAGTTCATTGTTCATTTTGACTCTTGCATCTCATAGTTGAACGTACACAATCCAGTCTCGAATAAATAAACAAAATAATATATTAGATTAGATTAAATTTTAATAATGAAGAAGGTTGGAATAGTTTAGAATAGTATTTGCACAAGTAGCGCAGAAAGATGATGAAGACATCCTCGTAATACTGAGAAGATAGCGCAGAAAGAAGATGAATACATCTTCGTAATAGTGAGAAGATGGCGCAGAAAGAAGATGAAGACATCAGAATCAAGGAAGGAAGTTCAAAAGGTTAAAAAAAATCTAGAAAAGAATGAAAATCGGCAATCTAAAAGTTGTTTTGGATCTTCTCATTCAATTGTCATGGTTTTTCATGGAGTAAAGGGCCTATATTAAGTTGGATCTCAAGTGAATTTGATATTATATTTTTGGTTAAAACTTGGGAGCATGAAGAATCTAAGTCCCAAATGTTGAAGGATTTGTATTGTGGCCAACATGAAACAAAAAATCTTCGAGCAAGGGATTGGAGGCATAGCTAGCTACATAAAAATGAACATGTCTCCTCACATTAAACTTCTAAGAAAGACTCTCTCAATCATTACATATGGGTGGAAATTTCATATATTAATGCCAAGAATATTTATATAGCAATATGTTACTTCACGCCTATCAATTATATTTTTTATAAGATAAACAATCTAGATAAGAATTGTCCCTAGAAAAACTTAGAACACGATATTTACAACCTAAGAATTGAAACTAGTATCGTCCTGCTAGGAGACTTTAATGCTAGAAGTGCAACTAATCAAGCTATTTTTCTAAGCACATTTCTTTCACTAACAAGAACAAAGAAACTATGAAAGCTTGACCAAGAATTTATTTGGTGTTGAGTTAATCAAGGCTTTCTATTCTCAAGATCTAATAATTTTCAACAGTTTAATGAAGTGGACAACTTCTACTTGAATGAATTATATCCATGTTTTGGGCACTAGTGTTGTGGACTATGTGATATCAAATATCCCCATATGCAACCAAATTTAAAATTTTGACTTTATGAACCTTGTCATGCACAAAACCTCCATTAAAGAAAACAATGACAACCAAAGGCACTTACTTTTTGACAAAAACAAAGTTGATCTTTTCTTAAAGCACTTAAATAATGAATTAAATTTCTTATAGTATAAGAACAATTTTGAAGACCTCTATCATAATCTAATGACAACCCTCTCTACTTCCATTAACATATTCTCTATTGAGGTGTTATATAAAAAGAAAAATAGGAAGGATAAATTTTGGTATGTCAATGAGCATAATATTGCTAGAAAAACCATTAAGGATGTCTCTAATGAGTCCTTAAAATATGATAAGATACAAAGACACAAAGCCCTAATTAAAAGGAAAAAAATAGATGACATAAATACAAAGAAAGAGAATCTTTTACACCTATCAAAGCTATATCCTAAGAGATTTTGGAGGTAAATTTTGACACGTAAAACTAAAGAAAATATTATGATTCCCTTGAAGGACTAGAACTCGTACCTCAAAAATCTTTATGAATCCTTTATTGTTGTGGACAACATTCCAAACATTTACATAGAGGATGAAGTGTTTTCTATACAAGACATAAAGTTGGGGCTTAAACGGCTCACGAGAGAGAAAGCTAAGGACATCGAAGGCTACCAAGATGAAATATTAAAAGTTGGAGGTCCTATCCCCATGGCTCACATACACAAGTTCTTCAATTCAGCAGTCAAGAAGGGATTCCCTTAACCTTGGGCTTAGAGGATCATTGTTCCTATCTTTAAAAATGGGGATAAAAGTAATCCCTCTAATTGTATGACCATTATGATTAGCCCCATCTTAGCCAAGCTATATCAGAGTATTCTAGAAAAGAAGATTGGCATATGGCTTGAAATCCATGGGAAAAGAGCTAAAGACCACATCCACTTTAGAGGTTATCCTTCAACTGTGGACCATCTTGTTATGATTAGGATCATTGCAGAGGAGTGCCACAATAATAAAACCAATCTTCTCTGTTGTTTCATTGATTTTAGAAAATATTTTGACATAGTGCCCAGGATTAGCCTTTGGAATAAGCATTCTGACATTTGGATTCTTTCAATTCTTACTTGAGTGCATTTTGTTTTTGGATTTGTTTCTTCATAATCCTTTTCCTCAACATTGAAATCTTTCATTGAAAGTAAGGAAGCATAAAACATTGCAATTGAAATCATTTCATCGCATTTAAAAAAAAACAATAATTCTCGCATTCTAGTTAGTGGGTGGAGCACTTTTTAGCTTTCATTTTAAAGAAAAGTAGATTGCATTTAAAGAAAATGTATCCAGGAATCATGTATCCTACAGTTTCTTTGACTCATATAAAAAAAACCTTTTGCATTCAAAGAGTATTTCATGTTTCTTTATTTGAATGTTACACTTGTTTCTTTGCTTGAAACCTCTTGTTCCTTTCTATAGATAGGCTTCATCGAAACTATGGATTGCATTCCATTCATTTTTTATTTTGAAGTATTTTTGGAGTCAGAGTGATAAAACCATATACTTCCACTTTAATTTATCCTTTTGAGTAACAACAACCATAAAAATGAGCAAGCACATAATCCAAAATCAATTAGACTTTTTTCTTTTATAGAAAACCAACAAGTATAGGATTTTAGGGCCTTGGTTGTAGGGTGGAAAGTAAATTCTCCAAGGCCACTAAAACAAGACTATAGAACACTAAAGAGTGAAAAAATCCAACTATTGTATAGGTATATCCAGGAACCCCTTCTAACACAAGGGATAAACACGAGGTCGCGTGTGGAAGAGTAGCATATATTAACCCTCCAAAGCTTAACCAATTGTAGTGGAAAGAGCATATATTGGGGTTTTTTCTTGAGTGTTACTAGTTCATTTGGTCTCGGTGCTTCATTAATATAGAATCTGTTTGAGGTCCTCAGGAATATTATCATTCCACTTGTTTTTCAGTCCTCTAGAAGAGATTTGGAATTTTATATCCTTCCCATACATTTGGTCTCGATTGTCGACTATAAAGCCCCCGGAGGCCAACTACGAGTTGGTAACCCTAGTAACCTTTCCTAGGTATCTATACAGGTGGTTGTGGGGGGTTTCCCATGGTACTTGGGGAAGACAACGTATGACACTTTCAACACCCTTGGATGGTGACCACACAAATTGAGTGTTGCTTTCACCAAGAAGGGTTGTTACGTGGCAGTCGGGGTAACTATTTCTCATATCTTTGTTGACAACCTCTTCTCCCATCTCTGGAAGATCCTTACCTCATTTTTTCCATGTTATAAAGGAGTTGTTTTATTTATCTTATCTTATAGGGACTTTGGTAGTGTGTGACTTTGATTTAGCAACCTTGGGTTAAGTCTCTATCTATGGAAACATTTCCTGGGACTACCAACCTAGGAACTATTGGAAGATTGGTTTTCATTGATGTCAACCCTATTCATTGGTTTTGGAACCGACAGTTGATCATGGTATATGGAAATGAAGGAAATCACACATGCAGATACAACGCCCATGGATGGATAATATATTTCATGTCATTTTCGGTGATAGGTGGCATGTCACATGGATCCTCATGGTTGAGGAGAAATGATTTTTGAAGATGAACATGTGAATTTAAAGGTTGTCCCTGAAGATAATTAAAAAAACAGAATTAAAAAATAATAAAGTGATAGGTCAGCCCTAATGTTAAAGGAAGTGTCAAAACAAGTATAAATACACATGGAAGACTTTCATTTAATGATCCAAGTAAGTGTGATGGAGATGGAATAAGTTGGTCTTCACTTGTGCTAGAAGTATGTGTGAAGTACAGTGAGCAGTAATTCTAGAAGAGTGAGGAGGAAAGAAGTGGAGGGGACTTTTTGAAGGAATCTGCTAGTATCAGTGGAGCAAGACGCAGACATCAAAGGGGCACAATGAAGCAATTTGTGGATATTTGTGAGGCATAGTGAAGCAACTCGCGGATCTGAGGAAAAACTTGAGGAAGCTCTAAGGAAGGCACATCTTTGTGATCTCAACTCATTTTTTGTGTAATGGTTGTATTATGTTGATGGTAATATCAGTGATATGGTGATGTAAAGGTTCATTATATTTTTTGTATTCTTGGGTGGAAGGAAGGGGAAAGGATAAAGGGTTTAACCCTCTCTTGATCTTGGAAGTTGTATCTTCCTTTGGAGGTTTAATCCTCCCTTGAAATTGGAATTTGTAGCTTCCCTTGAAAGTCATTACTTCCCTTCAACAATAACTTATGATTACTTCTCATATATTTTGCATGGTGTATTGGTGTATCTCTTCTACTATTTCATTTGATATAAATTGAATATATAATCTGGTTGAAGTATAAGTTGAAAAAGTGTTTAAAATTGTACTTGATACTACACCCCCCTCTCAGTATCATCAATTGGAATCAGAGCAGGTTATCTTCAGTACAGTTTAACCAATGGAAGGAAGATCCTTAACAATGATGGAAGGTAAAGGTCACATTCCAAATGGGATTCCACCATTTGATGGAAACAATTATGCATACTGGATCAAAAAAACACAAAATTACTTGATATATTTAGGGGTGGATGTTTGTATCTCAGTTGTCTCGGGATACACATCTTCGAAGAAACCAAAGAATGCAACTTAAAAGGAAGAAAGAAGGAAAAATAAAATGGCAATGGGTGTTATCCTAGATGGATTGGTTGATTTAGTAAAATCCAAGGTGGGATGATGTGCATCATCCAAAGAGATTTGGGACAAGATAGAAGATATTTATGCAAGGCAAGGAACAAAAGAAGTTGAATCAAGTGACAACTCATATTTCGAAGAAACCAACAGAGGTGAGTTCTTTTTCTTTAATTGTGAAAACATAGGACATATTAAACATGAATTCCCTTATCCAAGGATTGAAAGAAATGAAACTAAGGAGAAAAAAAACCCCAATGAAGTAGAAGACAATTCTGAAATAGAAAAAGAAGAAAATCATGAAGCAGAATCACTGTGTGCTCTAGAAAGACATAGAAAAGAACTTGAAAAGGTTAATTTGAGTGGATGAGAATTTAATTTACTTATTGAAAGGATGAATGAGAATCTCGAAGCAGAAATATTTCAACAAGAAAGAATATTTAAAGAAGAAACCAACAACCTAAAGAAACAATTATAAGATTATGAGAAAGTAAGAGAAGAAATCATCTCCTTAAAGATTCAACTCGAAGAAGCAAGAAGAATAGAAGAAGTAATGAATGTTCAAATGATGAAGAAAGAAGATTATTGTGAGAAACTTGAACAAGAATTTGTCTCATTGAGGAAGAACTTAAAGAACTCTCAATTACCAAAACACAGAACATACCTTGGATGCATGGGTGAAACTTCATATAAGGAATATGCAAATTCTAGCAAGAATGTTGAAGAAAAGGAAATCTCCACACAAATAGTAAGGGGAACTAATGAGAAGTGGATCAGGTTTCTGGAAAGGAGGAATGATTACAAAAGAGATGAATATATAAGAAGACCACCTACCTTCAGGAATCAAAGAAGGTTCAATCAGTATGAAGGAAACTATAGAAGAATAGATCATGATAAATTAAGGCATGAACCCATATGTACTACATCACAAAGAAGACCACTTACCTCTAGGTATCAAAATGTGTTTCTTGGTCATTGTTATACTTGTGGAAATTTTGGACACAAGGTAATTAATTGCAGAATCAATGAAAGGAACAAATATGCAAGAAACATGGATGGTGTACATAGTAGATATGGAAATGTTCATGGATATGACAACAAAAATTACAATCCATTTGATCCACTGATGGACCAAAATATTTTAAGCTACACATGTAATAATCTTGGTCACAAAACACGAGATTGTAGATATATGAAAGAAGATGCTCATATTCCATATGTCCCTATGCCAAACACATATGGAGAAGGAAAGAGATTCCAAACAATGAAT
The DNA here is from genome assembly GCA_010110895.2 of Picea sitchensis. Lineage (NCBI taxonomy): Eukaryota > Viridiplantae > Streptophyta > Pinopsida > Pinales > Pinaceae > Picea > Picea sitchensis. The sequence goes on from SNQJ01S0009795.1 coordinate 6,253, forward strand.
ATTGTTGAATAGCATTGATCATTGAAGAATGTAAAGAAGAAGATGAATGGTACATAGAAAATGGGTTCTCATCACACATGACTGGGGATCAAAACAACTTCATCATCTTGAATAGAAAGGGTGGAAATGTTGCATTTGGATATGACTCATTTTCCAAAATACTCAGAAAAGGTGTAGTAGAGCTTGGAAGTGAACATGTAAAAGAAAAAATGTCCTATTGGTTGAAGATCTGAAGCATAAAATCCTCAGTGTCAGTAAAATATGTGATCAAGGACATAATCTCAAGTTTGACTCCCGAAGATGCCTAATCCGAGAAAAAGATTCAAAAATATTGGTTGCAACTCCTACAAGAAGACCAAGTAACATATACATCCTAGGCAAGGAGAAGAGAAAGAAGACTGAAGACACACGAAAGATATTCAAGGAAGAAAAAGACCAGAGGACCGAAAAGAAAAATGAAGTACTATTAAGTGCCATATGTTCAGGGGGAGCATCCCCACCCTTTTCCATTGATGTCAAAGGTGGAGAGAAACCAGGAGCATTATGACAGGGGGATCATGAGTGTTTCCATCAATAAAAAAGGGGGATATTGTTGGAAGATTGGTTGTCATTGATATCAACCCTAGTCATTGGTTGTGGAACCTACAGTTGATCATGGTATATGGACATGAAGGAAAACACACATGAAGATACAACACCCATGGATGGATAGTATACGTCATTTTGTTTCCGGTGATAGGTGGAACGTCACGTTAATCCTCATGGTTGAGGAGAAATAATTTTTTGAAGATGAACATGTGAATTTATAGGTCAGACCTGAAGATAATTAAAAAATAAAATTACAAAATAAGAAAGTGATAGGTCAACATGAATGTTAAAAGGAAGTATTAAAAAAAGTACAAATACACATGGAATACTTTCATTTAATGATCCAAGTAAGTGTGATAGATTTGTCATAAGTGGGTCTGCACTTGTGCTAGGAGTATGTGTGAAGTACAACGAGGGGTAATTTTGGAAGAGCAAGGAGGAAAGAAATGAAGGAGGAAAAGTTTTGAAGGAATTTGTGAGTATCAGTGGAGCAAGATGCCGAAATCCATGGGGCACAATGAAGCAAGTCCTGTATATCCACAAGGCACAGTGAAGCAAGTCGTGGATCTGAGGAAAAACTTGAGGAAGCTCTAAGGAAGGCACATCTTGGTGATCTCAACTCAATTTTTTTGTAATGGTTGTATTCTATTGATGGTAATATCAGTGATATGGCGATGTAAAGGTTCATTGTCTTTTGTATATTCTTGGGTGGAAGGAAGGGGAAATGATAGAGGGTTTATCCATCTCCTGATTTTGGAAGTTGTAGCTTCCCTTGGAATTCATTACTTCCCTTGAACAATAAATTATGATTACTTCTCATATATTGTGCATGGTGTATTGGTGTATCTCTTCTACTATTTCATTGGATATAAATTGAATATATAATATGGTTGAAGTATAAGTTGAAAAAGTTTTTAAAATTGTACTTGATACTGAACCCCTTTTCACATGGAACCTTATGTTTTTCCTTCTTTTGGAAATATTGGTCCTCTCTATATTGTTGCATTGAGTCTTCCTAGATTCACCATAGGGTTATCGGTATGGTCGTTTTCCACTCCGGTGATCCCAAATTCTCCCAGTGCTTCAAATGCAAGCCCTCCACCCAAATAACATCAACCTCATGTTGACCCTTTGCCTTCTTCTCCCATTGCGTATTCTTCCCTTTCTTCTTCTTCACCTGGTGAAATTCTTAATACTGGTAACTAGGAGGCTCAGAAGAAGAAGAAAAGGAAGAACAAGAAGAAGAAAAATATAAAAGGGGGAAATCAACCAACCACTGACAATCATGATGGGAGTGTTGATGATATTGAAAAGTCTACCAACACACAACACAAGACAAAATTCACTTGCGGGCTTTGTAAGGGTGACCACCTTCTTAAACATTGACCTGGTATCCCAAGGTTTTAGAAGTGTGGTCTCAGGGTTCTCAAGAACCCATGTTTCCAGTTGTTGCAGGTCATGTTTGTGATAACCCATCAACCAGTAATCATCAGGTTGGGGGAAAAAAGGGTCAAGTAAATATTCCTTGTTGGTTATGTGGGGAAATGCACCACTCTTACCTTTTCCCTCATATGGATGAAGATTCACAATTATTGGAACGCATTTTTATTTCCCAACAATAACCTCTAGTTTCTTAGCATAAACCTTCTCCCAACCAACCATTAGTTGATGAAATGGTCAATTCGATTCCATCCTTGTTAGATCATGCTCTCCCCTTGGAGAGTGAAGTTAATAAAGTGGTCAGTCCAATACAATCCTCAATCGATCCCAATCTTCCCTTGGAGTATGAAGTGGATACTACCCAGGTCTTTCTTTCCACTTCATATTACATCAAACAAGGAGGAATTTAACCCATTTCAATGATACCCCCTCCAAATATTGAGGTCATTTCCTTTGATTGGAATAGTATAATGGAGCCTCGCCTTCCTTCCTACCTTCCTTTCCAAATTATCATGAAATTTTGTGATAATATCACAATACATATCACTATTGTTGACGAAGGTGTTGTTCTCAACATGTTATCCTCAATTTCTTGGCAAGCTATGGGATCCCCTCATCTTGTGTCGGTGACCCATCATCTGTGGTATTTTAATAGAAGACCTATCGAAACTTTAGGGATCCTTCCTCAACTGCCCATCACCTTAGGAGGGAAAACTATATGTATTGATATTATTATAGTCCACGATCCCTTAGACTTTAATTTTCTCCTTGGGAGGGATTATTTTTACGCTATGAAAGTTGTCGTGTCCACACTCTTTTGAGTGATGAATTTCCCTCTTAATGGAAACATTGTGACCATTGACCAACTTTCATTCGTTGGTCCTTATCTGACTACTAAACATATGACTCCCATGAATTTTCCTTATATGAAAATGGTACCCCACCTGCCACATGTTAATTATGTGGCATCATGTCTATTTTGTTCAACTTGGAATGAGAAGGAGCCTCTCTCTGTATGCTTGCCTTATTTATACTTAGATCCAATAGTTGACATGGTGAACCACTCAATAGGGGATTTGGAGCCTGATCTTCCCCTTGTTACCCCTATTGAGTCCCTTGATATGTATTCCTTCCAGAGCATTGTTCTTCCATCTGATGAAGACCTATTGGAAGCCATGGTAAATGGTTTCAAGAAAAGTTCTCGTTTTTGTTTCAAGCTCATTGAAAAATGAAATATAGTATTACGAGCATAGTTCTTTTCCTATGTCAAGATCATTAAAAAATTAAATAGATGACTATGAGCATAGTTCTTTTCCTGTGTCAAGCTCGTTAAAAAATGAAACAGATGACTATGAGCATAGTTATTTTTCTATGGAAAGCTCGTTAAAAAATGAAACATACCCCCCTCCAATTAATTCGAGTCTTCCACTAGATATTGTACCTAAACCTTCATTTCCTAGTCCACCTGTGTCAGTTGACCCTATGTCTTCCTCCCTCTTTGGTGAAACTATTCCTATTAGTATTCAGGAATCGTTTCAGGTTCAGAAGAAGAGTCAGAAGATGAAATGAAGCTTGGGGGGCATGTTTCCATCCTCTCGACATCATGATGGAGTTAAGTCACTAGCCTATGTCGATTATGTTGGGGGAAAAGTACCAACCTATGGACATCATGTTGGGAATAAAACTCGTTAATGTGTACCACTCTGAGAATAGTTTCACTCTCTATTTCAAGCTCATGTAAAAATGAAACGGACACCCCAAGCATAGTTTCTTTGTTTCAAGATTGTGTGAAAATTAAACCTACCCCAAGCATAGTTTTTCTCTGTTTCAAACTTGTGTAAAAATGAAACCTACCCCAAGCATAGTTTTTCTCTATTTCAAGATTTATAAAAATTAAACCTACCCCGATCACAATTTCATTCTACATTTCAAGTTCGTTAAAAAATGAAGCAGACACCCTGAGAATAGTTCACTTTTTGTGTCAAACTCATTAAAAAATGAAGCAGACAATCGAGCATATTTTATCACTTTTTTTGGCTCATAAAAACTATATGAAAAAGGAACTCTTAAGAGTACAACTGAGCATATTTTTATCACTTTTGTGTGCTCGTAAAAACTATATGAAAAAGGAACTCTTTGGAGTCTCTTTTAAACTCTCTTTAGACTCCCTAAACATGAAAATATTTTTGAGTGAGCTTGTTTCCTTTCATAGTCGTTAAAAGGTTTGAAAGGGCATTTATTTAATATAATTTTAACCCTTTTTCGGACTAGATGGAATAATTACAAAAAATGAATATTCTGGTCAATCATGACTAGAAAAGTTCTCCCTTGTATTGTTTTACAATTTTTCGGGCTTGGGGGACTAAATTTATGAAAAAGAACACCCTTGGAGTCATCTTTAAGATCTTTTTAGACTCTCTAAACATGAAAACGCCATCGAGCTTTCCTTCTTTGGCCTCATAAAATTATGCATTGAAGGACCCATATGGGACCGAACTCCTCCTTCTTCAGGTTCATTAAACATATATTGAGGGACTCATCGAAGATGAGCTACACCAAGCATCTGTTATCCTCCTCAAGATTGTTAAAAAAAGGTACTTGCCAATCATGGTGGCGGGGCGGGGGGGGAATTGAAGGAAGTGTGTCATGTTTTTGGAAAGCATTATGGAAGTTGTTTGTTGTCACCCTTGAACATGGCACATGTTTGCGTCTCATCTTATAATTGGGTAATCTACTTGTTTATGAGTCATTCCAATCCTATGAGTACTCACACTCCTTCGGCTCACCCAAAGAGTGCCCCGGTGATCATCGCACTATGTTTTGGTCTATCTCTCAGTCGAGTCAATGATTCCAAGTCATTTGTCATGCCTCACAATTTTTAAGGGAAGTTTCACTTCAAACCAACCATTCGACAGTATTACCATCTTTCATCCTCATGTCAGTCCATACTCATTTAATCCACCATTTTACATCACTTTTCGATGTCATTTTCATATCGATGATGGGAGAAACATCATGTCCCTCCTTTGACGAGTGTGTTCTTGTTGACTTAAACACATTATTGAGGAATTAGACTTACAAACTAGTTAGTACCTTGGGACCTGCATGCCTTAATGGCAGACCTCCTCGCTTTTGACAGTAGGTTAACATCATTAAACTCTAATGGAATGATTCCACGAATGTTCGACTTCAACTTATTTATTCACATTCGTTGGAATGTACTAGGGTACCTTGGGAATCATTTTCATCATTGGTAATTTCCCTCGCACTTGTTAATGGTATAAATTAAATGACTGATAATCAAGTGGTTTCTACCATGTTCGACATCAAGACATTTATTCACATGGCTAGAATTGTACTATTTCAGGATCGGGATGAAGACCATGGGTTGGGTGCTCACTCAGTTAAATTATTTTCCCAGGATGCATTGGATATCATTTGAATATGAATAAGATTCTAGGATAACCATCATATTGGAAATCTCACAGATGTATATAATGTCACATAGATCCACTTTACATTGGTCTGTGGCTATGTTTTTATCATATCATAGCTCCACTGTGTATTTTTTCATGGATATGATCATATCATGTCATGCATGTATGGATTCACATTGTATATTTGGTGGACATACCCTTAGTTAGTATTTTCATGGATCTATAGTGTATTGTTCAGTGGCCATTCTTTGAGTCAATTTATTCTGAGCATAGGTATTCTTGCCTTGGGGATGATACATAAATAATGTTTGATGTTTGTTTGCAGCTTCTGCTAGACTCTCCTACTCTAATGCCCTTGGATCGATATTTTGTAAAGTGTTTTGGCCATCAATTTCTCCTCTGAACTCACACTTTAGGGGGCATATGTTACACACATAAATGTCACAATTAATTTTCGTATGCACCTTACTAAGTGTCGCATGCACTTTATCAAGTGTCATATGCACCTTAAAAAGTGTCATATGCACTTTATTAAGTGTTGCGTGCACATTATTAAGTGTCACAACTTTATTACCACATGAGAACATTTGTCATAATCCCTAGTCATTGTGGAGGAGAAAACCCCATCATGATAAGGTCTAAACAATGCCTTTTAACTTGAGTTTTTGATTGTTTTTAAAGGTCAACGCTTCCCTTCCCATGTATAGGGAGCATTGAACTCTTGTCAACACTCCCCTGCCCATGTATAGGGACCATTGTCAATGCTCTGTGCTCAGTGTTGGGGGAGCATTGCAGTGGTTAGAGGGAGTTATGGATATCCCACCTTATTCTAAGGGTTAGTTCTGAGAATATGAAATCAAGGATTTGAGTCATATCTTGTGGCAATTTCCTCATCTTCAACCTTGTAGACAACATTTGTTTTGAAAGGGGAGGGCATGTTAGGGTCCTACCCTAACCTCCCTACTTTGGGAAACATAGTAATTAGTTAGTTATTATATGCGGCCACACTCCTTGAATAAGGCCAACATATAGTAATAGTTAGTTACTTAATATAATATTTAGTTATTGTATGTGCATAAATTCTTGAATAAGGCCAACATATAGTAATAGCTAGTTATTCAACATAAATAGGGTCCACTTTACAAGGTCCACTAGGTAATTGATACCCCTTTATGATGGGACCACGGGTAGTTAAGGTTTTTTCTATGTAAAAACTATTTAAAGAGATAGGGTTCAATAGAATGTCTTGTCTTGTGTCATGTATTTGGAGCTCTACTTAGTGGAAGGTCGCTCCACCTTAAGAGGAAAGTGAAAAATGCATTCTTCTTTTCATTATTAATATCCAGGGGTCTCTTTGCAATTTCTATCTTATTGTCTCCTATTCTTGGTTAAAATGCAATTATATTCCCTATATACCTAGTTGCAATTCATTGTTCAAGGGTAAAGGAATACCACAATCAATATGCCAAGTCTTGGCTAAATCATTAGGGAATATAGGAAGATGTCATTCTGCAGAATATCTATAATATTAAAAATATTATTACATCTCAATTTAAAGAGAATATATGGTGTAATAAAGAATTATAAGATAAAAGAAATCTAAGATACTACAAGGAGGTAGTCAACCCTAATATAGAAGATCAAAATTATCTCTCAATCTTGATTAGCGCAAAAAGGAAAATCAACATTGCTAAAATACGAACCAACTCCCACAAGCTACATAGTGAAAATTTGTGTTGGAAAGTTCCCAAAACACTGTGGGATGCAATAATTTGTCATCCGTGTGACACTAAGAGGGTTGAAGATGAAAATAAATTTCATAGATTTCCCTTCATATACCTAAATTAGATCACAATTTCAAAATATTAGTCACAATACTCACCTTCCTAACCTCCTAAGTCAAGAAAACTATGGTGATGTTCAAACACTTCTCTCAATGATTTTTTAGCACATAAATAATATTATAAACAAATCTAAGTAATCTATTTCCTTTCTTAATTTCAGATAGATCAATTTTGGTCTCAATAGATGTTTTTCTAAGGGCTAGTCGACTCTATTGACTAGAGACGACCGTTGACCAAGTTGGATATGTAAGTTGGTCGATTTTATAGTCGAGTATGTAAATCAGTCGATCATCCAGTCAGGTTGAGCGACCGAGGTAGTTAGGTGGTTGTAAATACCATATAATTGAATATATATATATATATATATATAACAGAGAAAATTCCTGAGAGGAATCCTGAAAAAATTCCTTGAGAAGTAACCTTAAAACAACCCCGATATAAGTCCTGAGAAGGATTTGGATATGGATACTAAGAAAAACCCTAGGAAGATGCATGAAAATACTAATGATTCACAACAACAACCATCAAAATAAAAGGGAAAGAGCAAGAAGAAGAAGAAGACGATCCCTAACAAACAAACCACATCCACTATTACAAATTTCACATGCTTCAAGTCCCTCGGAACATCCAGCCCCACAAAAAAAATGGTATTTGACCCCTCCATGGAATCTGACAATCAAATCTTTGATCTGTATAATGAATTCACCAAGGAGTCAGTAGCTAGATGGAAGAGTGTGATGAAGGATTGGGATAGGATGACAGAAAGAAAATATAAAGAAAAGGAAACATGGAAAAGATGTATCAGCCTGGTAAAAGAGAAAATCGATCTAGATCCAGCAACTGAGGAGGCCAACTGACTCGAATCCTTTAATAAATCAGTCAAGAAGTTAGTCAAGTCGAATTTGCAAGGGAAACAAGAAAATCAAATATTGAGGGAAGTGAACATAAATTCAAAGAAAGAACATTCCCAAATGATTGAAGTCAACCAACGACTGATGATTGATCATACTATAGTCATCCTTTAGTCGGAGTACACAAATTTTAAATAAATAAACCAGATCCTAGATGGGGTGATTGAAGTTGTCACATTAAACAGTGTAGTAAATAATTGGCCAACTTACTTTACCTCTAAATTCAACAAGCTCAAATATTAGAGAAGTGTGGTGGATGATTTAACAAATAAGAAGAAGATGACACCCGACTCCAAAATGAGGACGACTTTGGCCACATAAATAAACAAAAAAAAGGAGCTTGAAGTGCAACTTACCCAGAAAGAACGATATTGGTTTAGAGAAGGAAATAAAGAACAGTTAGAAATAGAGAGCATTTTAGAACACCTTGATCAGGTGATTAAAAAAATATAACAGGCTCAGGAAAATTTCAACCCTAAATCAACTATAATACAAAACACTTCCATCACGGATAATCTAGGCTCCCTCACACATATAAAAACACTTGGAGTTTAGGTGAAATACTCAATTAATGAGTGACACACATTTTCCTAATATATACATGGAATGGTTCCTCATATATACCAAATTACTTTTGAGCACTTTCCACAACATCCAACACAAAAATATCAGTCAGGTCCTACCTCTCCTTATCAACAAAGATTCCAATTTTTATCCCAAGTGTATCTAAATCAAACTTTCTAACTGTTAGCCATCACTTAGCAACACCATAAATCAAAATTGAGGGAACAGGCACATCACAAATGGAAAAACATGTTACAACATTGGACCTAGAAGTGCACCTCTATAAATGGCGTGAAATAATCCCATAAGAACCGATTGGCCAACCAGAACAGATGAGGGAGAAAGCACACCCATCATAATTAGTAGCACCAAATCTGATTATCCATGTCTAAAAGTATTAGAAAAACCTCAATTTTGCACCATCTACTTTTGTTTTTGAAGTGTATAGTATTTTTTTGCATTAAAATCTATTTTATCTTTGTACAAACGAAATTGTAAGATCATTGGGTATGGGGGATATTTGAAGAACCTAGTTGACCCCACCGACTAGATTGTCGACCTCAGTCAGAACAGTCGACCAAAATTTTCAAGGCCAAGTCGAGTCAACTAGCTCTGTGACAAGACATGTTGACCACACAAATGATAATCATACCAAAAAGTACACTAGTTTTATTGATGACATCACTTCCTCCACTAGTAGTCACCCCAAATTCGTGCCAAAATTGTTGTAAAAGGAATATGCGGGAGGAAGAAAGAACCAATTGGAAGTAAAGAGTGATTGCATATGAATTATTCAAGGCCAAAAATCATGATAGTCGATTCCTCTACATGGATATTTCCTTTGGGAGGGACTAGTTTTCCACAATGGTCCCTGAAATATTAAGAGTTTCACTTGTTTTCGCAACATAGAGAAGGTCCTCTCTCCATAAGCATTGAAACGTAACAACACCAAAAGGACGTTATGTAGTTCAACCTAAGGCACATATGTACCAACTCGCCACCGATCGACTCTAGCACAAATGGAAGAGACAAGAGTCGTATTTTTTGGCCATATTTTTCAACATGGGACTAGGACTGAGAGGAATGACTGAACCATTCTTCCAGCTAGTAGAGATTCATCGACCAAGCCACCATAAAGGATCAACAATGAATGAACTCAGTATCTTGAGCATGTACTTCTTCAAAATTGCATAAAATGTTTCCCTACTTCTTTGTAATTGTATACAAAATGGTATTTAATCATCCAGTGACATTAACAACAGAAACCCCATAAATCCAGCATGCAGTTGCACAAGATCCAACAAAGTGATTGGTCCAACTAATTCTCTATCTTATTCAAAAAAATTGTAATCTCTTTCTCTGAAAATTTTGTAAATGCAATAGTCACAATGTCTCCATTGCTCAGGGAAAGCAAGGATTTGAGATGGGGGCAGATGTTGTAGGGCTAGTCGACCAAGTTGGATATGTAATTCAGCCGACTATTTAGTCATGTATGTATATCGGTCGATCATCCAATAGTGTTGACCGTTTAGTCATGTATGTATATCGGTCGATCATCCAATCGTGTTGACC
>SNQJ01S0009795.1:24093-67081 GCA_010110895.2 Picea sitchensis
GGACCATTTCTCACCCTGGGCCATTCTTCCTACACTAATTAAAGTGCACCCTGGACAGAATGTATAAACCCTAAGAAATGTTTGGACCATTCCTTATCCTGGGCCATTCCTCCGACACTAAACAAAAGTGTAACCTGGAGAGAATGAGTCTGCCCTAAGGAATGACTGTCCCTGATTTCTAAGCCTGGACTATTCCCCACCTTGTGCCATTCCTCCGACACTAAAAAAAGTGTAACCTGGAGAGAATGAGTCTGCCCTCGAGGAATAACTATCTGGACCATTCCCCACCCTAGGCCATTCTTTCGACACTAAACAAAGTGTAACCTGGAGAGAATGTATAACCCTCAAGGAATGTATGTCCCTCATCAACCTCCAAAATGGACCATTCTTCGAAACTGTGAACTTTGAAAGAATGACTGCCCGGCTAGGCGGACCATTCTACTTGACCACTACTCAGAGTGACTGCCAAGAAGAATGATTGTCCTAGACCACTCCCCATGTTAACCACAATGGGAAGTCAATGTCTATGATGCATCATAAATCAGTTTGCCTCCCATGTTAACTACAATGGGAGGTCATTGTTCGTCAGAAATCTCAATCCACTTTCCGCACAGGAAAGCATCTGTTCAATCTGGACTATTTTTCAATTGCAAAGATAAATAATATTTTCAATGCTCCCTCCTAACTGGAGAGTTATTTCAAACACAAAAATAAATGTTTGTGTACCTTCTTCTATTTTGGAGAGTCTTCCCTTCCAGCTAAGAGAGTTATTTCCACGAGCTCTAGCTTGAGTATGCAAGTTATTTCATCTTGAATAGAATCTTTGCCAAAATGTATGCTTATCTGCTCATCTGTGGAGATATGTATTGGAGAAATCATTTTCTCCCTTCTGGACTTTATCATGGATAATGTAATGCTTGTACTATAGTCTGGAACACTGTTAAGGCTTCATGTAGATCTGAACAATAGAGTATATCATAGTTGGAGAAATGGAACATATGCATGTGGTACTTCTTCTATCATAATGAGATCTAATCTTCTGAGTAGTCATCTTGATGTTATAGGAAATCTTCACCACACTTTTGTTGTGCACTGGAGGTTCTCCGCCAAGTTGTCTTATTCTTATCTGCATACAGGAGTCTCTTTCTGGTATGCCTCAAAGTCTTGAGATTCTCTTCATACGCTCTTTATTCAATTTCTCTGAAGAACATTCTTTGCATTCATCTGATGTAGAATTATGAATCATGAATGTTGCGGATGATATAATGACTCATGCAGTGATATGTCTGGTGTACTGGAATGAGTAATCATCATAGTCTTCTCCCTCCATCTGGGAGAACCTCTAGTTTTGGATCTTGCAATGCTTTCATAAGTTTTCCATACATTGTTCTTCATCACGACTTTCAGTTCTTCTGCTTGATTGCTTTTAGTGAGTTCATATCAGGCTGGTAATCTTGTGATTATTTGATATAATAACTGGTTGTTCTGGTTTATGTTTCTTTCTTGGAATCTTCATGTTTTTCTTTTACTTTTGGATCCATGGAGTTTCTTATAGATTCCATGCCCTAGAGATTCCACTTCTTCCTTTCATCATAGGATCATGGATCTGGATGGACAACCAGGAATACTTTAAGGATTTTCTTCGAAGAGGTCTTCTTCTACGGTTGAGCTGAACACATACTATCTTTCATGGCTGCTAACATGGATATATACATTTCATCATCTTCAATGGATCATAGGATTAGCTCCCTCCTAATCCTTACTTCATGTAAGGGTGCATATAATCATCTCCCTCAGTTTGATAGAGTCCATACTTCCATCTGCATCCTTATTGTCTTATGCAATATATAATTGGCTTTCTCTGTCTAACAGAGTCCACGCTTCTATCTTAGTTGTTGTCATAAGTATTTCTCCAATTCCTCTTGATGTCTGACTTCTAAGTCTCTTCATGATTGATTCGGATTATCTTGCAGTAACTTCCACATGATTTGTATTTCATCCCTTCATGTGTATCATCTAATGATATTCATTCTTATCTTGTTTGTTCTTTCATAGGTATAGTTATTCTTGGAACACATTATCTTCCAAGAGATAGATATACAAGATATGTATAGAGACGATGCAAGCAAGATATGTACAAGAAACAAGAAGAGTGTTGTTACCTTTTAGTAGAAGAAGTCTCTTCCATCCTGCTTGGTCTTCTTAGTAGGTTCCTTTTCTTCAGCAATCGATGCTTCATGTTTCTCCTTCCTTTTCTTTAGCTCGTTACACTGGTTCCTGTAGTGAACGTACTTCTCCACTATGATACTCATGGAATTGATGTCAACATATTTGAACTTCTCCATAGCTACAACGTTGTGTGGTTCCTTCTCTTCTCCTTCTCTAAATTATGGCTTCACGATCTTTCCTTTCACAATATCCATCACTTTATTCTTAGCAAGGATGAGGTCAATCATTGTCTTCCATTCTATGAAGTTAGAGTCTCCATCTAGCTTGTTCTTAGAGTTCATAGAGTTTGTCATGGCTTGCTTGACTTGGTCAAACCCTAGATTTGACCAGAAATTCAAACTTCACGTCTTGGTCTTCTGAGAGTACCAGGAGATGCACTGGGCAAGGGCGCACTGATATATCTAAATATTAGGTCAATATCATCACTTAAGGTGCCTCGACAAGAGCTTTAGGGTTTATGCAACTCCTTCTGTTGGTAACCCTAGCTGCAGTTCTTTTGGAAACTTCTCCTGCTAGTAACCCTAGTGGCAGTACCTCAACAAGCTCAATATCTAGTGGCTATGTTTCCTTCCAGCATTTTAGGCTGACTGAAGGGGTGTGGGCCCATAACCTGTTAGAATATAGAATATGGTGTGCTCGTTTTACCATTGACGATACCTTCATCACCCAACTATAGGTCGAAGCCTCCCTCCGAGCACCTTAACCTTGACTGAGAATTCCTCCGAAAGAAAACTCTAGGCTAGATAGCCAAACAAAGAGTAGCGCATCATTCCCTAAGGATAACACATAAAAAAAATATGATCAGATAGTCTATACCCTAGCCAAGAGATATTCAAGCCAAAACTGAGAACTTGCTGTTGCTACAGCTGCACCAGCTCTTCCTCCAAACCTGCGCACCAGACTGCAACTGAAATGCGCACCAAACTGCAGAACTACAATTATGATATGTGACAAATGAGAACTGTTGCCCTGTATTTATAGTAGTTCTACCAGTTTTGATGGGGCCGACTTCTCTTTCTGGATAAGTGTCTATTCAGTATATTATTATAATTTCTGGCCAACTTCTTCTCTTGGAGGCTAATAGCCTAATATAAATTATCTTCTTGAGCCGACAAGGCTTCTAGGGTTATTAGCTAACTCATTAGGGTTTCTCTTGCTTCCCAGAGTCTTTTATTCTCGTCAGGTTCACACGTGGGGGTAAATACCTCCTGCAGCTACCATAATATTAACACACAGATCATCCAACCCTCAAATATCTAGTCAACAAGGCAGTGTTGGGGGGGAGGATCTGTAGATGGCTACTGTTATTTCAAGAATTTGATTTTGAAGTGATAGTCAAACCAGGGAAGTTGAATGCATGACTTGATCACCTGTCAATGGTAATGAATGGAGAAGAACCTACCAAATTGGAAGAAACTTCCCTGATGTGCATTTGCTTTCATTCCAAGTAGTTGATGAATATTTTGTTGGAATTATTGAATACTTGAGTATAGGGATTGCGCCACAAGAGTTTAACACTGTGCAGAAGAAGAATCTGGTAGTCAGAGCTACAGACTATCAACTGATTGCAGGACATTTATACAAGATGGGCATAGACAACATTTTGAGAAGTTGTTTACTAGAGCATGAAAGGATAGAATTCTAGTAGAATCTCATGAGAGACTAGATAGAGGACATTATGTAGGAAAATATATCATGCAAAAGGTATTGCGCATAGGACTATGGTGTCCAACAGTCCACAGATATGCTAAGGAATATTTCTAGAGATGTGATGCATGTCAAAGGGTTGGTAAACCCATCAAAAGGGATGGGATTCCCCTGAGACCACAAGTAACATTGTAGGTATTTGAAAAATTGTCATTATACATTATTGGGGAAATCCATCCATCAGAAAAAAGGTCAGGAGCGAGATATATCATACTACAAAAAAATATTTAACAAGATGGGTAGAAGCAACACTAGTCAAAGACTGCAACGTAGAGACAACAACACACTTCATGTTTGAGAAAGTGATCACCATGTTTGGATTCCAAAGAATATTGATGAGTGACCAAGGTACTCACTTCATCAACAGTACTAGCAGGGCTATGACTAAGGAGTTTGAAGTCTATCACCACAAGATTACACCTTACCATCCTCAGGCAAATGGAATAGTAGAAGCCTTCAATAAGATCTTGGAGAATTGTTTGACAAATATCTGCAATTTCAACAAGGATTATTGGGATTTGAAAATACCAATAGTGATATGGGCATACAAGACTACATGCAAGAAGTTGACAGGAAAAACACCATTCAGGTTGGTGTATGGGTAGGAAGTAGTAGTACCATTAGAATTTTTAGTGCCTAGTTTGCACGTAGCAACAATCACTAACATGACATAAAAAGGTGCAGTAAAGGAAATATTAAACCAACTAATGGAGATGGAAGAGAGTAGGATTCTGGTAGGATTTCATCAAGAAGTATAGAAAACAAGAGACAAATCTTGGAATGATAGACATATCAAGAGGAAGATTTTCAAGGAAGGAGACCTAGTCTTTCTCTATGACAACAAATTTTTTTAGCATCCTGGTAAATTCAGAATGTATTGGTTAGGGCCCTATGAATTCAATACCCCACATATGGGGGATCTTTATAGTTAAAGGATCTGGTAGGTGCATAACTGAAAGGAATGATCAATGGGAATTGACTGAAACTGTATAGGGACAGTCGACCTCCTAGCACTTAAAACTTACAGCACTGTAAGAAAGACATGTACATGGTATAAGATAGTAGAAGATAGGATAGGAAAATTACAAAAAAAAAAAAAAGGAGAAAAATAAGTTAAAAGAAAATACAAAAATTACTAGGAAACATTGTGCGCATAAAAAGTGGACTCACTGCGAGAAAAGGGAAAATGTATGTGTGCGGCAGATGGGTAACAGAAAGAAAAATATTGTGCACTAACAAAAAATCATAGAGGAAATTCACAGTGCACTTAGAAATTTCAGTGCACCAGAAAAAGGACAAACAGTTAAAAAAACAAAAATTGACAGTTACGGAAAAAAGACACCAACTAGCGGAATTTATGAAAATTAAATGGAACATACTCATGAAGCTTTATTGCATTAATCGCAGCCAGGGAATATTCTCTGAGAAGCTTCACAGCATTGATTACACCTTTTATATAAAGGGGAAATGTGGGAAAAATACAACTTAGTGTGAAATTGCAAAATTGCAGTAATAGGGAGCACACAGAGCATAAGTGAATAGACGAGTGCACAGTGCGAACCTGTCAAAGCCCACTCGAAAAAAACCATGAAATACCCATGATGACACCACCAAATATGGGTGCACTGAGCCAAAAAATGAGGAAAACCCATAGCAATGTTAGAGTGCCTCATCAAACAATGGAGGTCGAACAGGAAACTGCATAGAGAGAAGAATTTGTTGATGTGGACATGATTGCCTCACCACGAGTCGAACCATAAATCCCTACACTGATGGAGGAAGAAACACATGCCCCAACAACAACTTCCATGGAAATTGATAGTGTGTAGGGACACCAAACAAACGACACACGAAACCAACAACAACCTGCAAGGGCCGAAGAAACACAAAGAACAAATGGCAAAGCCATCGCGCAAAAAGAGGTTGTGGCGCCAGTACCACAACCTGAAGCAAGGTCTGCACAACAACAGGAAGGGTTGGTCGAAGACCTAACCAGGCATCCAGACTCGGGCGCAAGGCATAGGCAAGCGGATGTTGGTACCTCTAGTGCGGTGATCAGAAGAAAGGGAAAACATCTGATGGCCAAGTCCCCATGCAAGCAGCCTGACATAGGCATAGTACTATTGTGCATTTTATAGGAAGTGAAAACCAGGCCAACACTTTTGGGGTGCGTGGAGAAGTTGAAATATTCTAACCACGATGTGGTCGACGCTGGAAAATTCCCAAATTTGCATAGCAGGTATACATGTACAACATAGGCACATGACCCTTTAGCAACCCTATACTACAACCAAATCCATGGGTAGTCAGCTTGGCCAACACAGGTATCCTCAACTTGGTAGAAATTCCCCATTTTGGGAGGGGGAAGGAGGTAAACAGTTGCGTCAATAATTTAATGGAGGTCCTCCATGGAGGCTTCTTATGGCTGGAGGAACCAGTCTCAATCGACGTCGAGTTTATTTCCTTCATCACATGTCTCTCGTCCATGGGAAAGAGTCACGTGCAGTACCTGGATGAAAAAATAAAGGAGAAAGTGATTGACGAGGAGATGAAGAAAACCTATGGCATAGAGAAGGGCTGGCATAGTATAATCATCAAAAGAATCAATGAAACAACCACATGAATGGCCACAAATCCTATGGCTTACAAGATGCTAATAAAGTGTCACAAGGAGTAAGTCCCTACAGGGGTTGTCGCAGCTGCAACATAGTGTGCTAATGGCACCATGCTCAGTTGGGCCCCTTATATGTTAAACATGTTCCTCAATGACTGTAAATACACACAGGATTTGGGGACAGACTTTCATTTTTCTTGGCTATTGATCCTAATAGAATTAGTCGGGTGGAGGGATCCACCATATTCTTATCTATATGATTGGATAGGTTGCTTACGTGCAGTGCAATATAACTCAATGGGGACAACTTTGGACCCCAAGAGAAGAAGTGGCAACATAGGTACTTTGGTGAGGTACTTCAACGACATCCAAGAAAGAATCACAAACACATGGAGGATCACTCCAAAGGTTGTCATGCAATACCAAGGTATTACAAATTTCAAATCCACGCACCACACCATGTGGATATAGGCACGCAGGGATCCAGCCAAGGAGTGGTTGTAGCTCTGATATTATATTAGCGGAGAGGATGTAGAAATGGGGATGCAGATTGGCATGATCACTTGAAGATCCCAACCATGGCTGAGGAAGTGCCCACAAGAATGGAGGTCGAAGCAGGGGGATCTAAGACACCTGCAGGAGACCGCATTGTGCCTAATAAGTCTAAGCCAATTCAGAAGTTGGCACAGTAGAAGAAGGGGAGTGCACCAAAGAAAGATGCACATGAAGGAAAAAAGGACACTGCCCCAGCACAAGTAGAACATAGAATGGGGGATACAACTACACAAGAAACCCCCTCAAAAACCACCCCACAGGAAATAGGGCAACCCAAGAGACCCATCATACATTCAGGGGGGTCGTACAAGAATTCCAAGGTGCACAAGAAGCTTCCAGAGTACACGATTACTGAGGATGACGTCGACCTCATGGAAGAGAAAGTACAGGAGTGCACAACTAAGGATTTCAAAGATGCCCAACACCAAAGAGGTTGAATTCAAGATGAGTTGGAAGACATCAAGCAGGTCCTAGAGAATATCAGAGCAATGCACAAGCTTGAAAGGGGAATAGAGCCCTTCCCCATAGCAACAAAAGTTGAGGAAAGGGTTGCACCAAGCGAGCAATATACCATCCAAACTATAGCGCAAGCGAGCTTGAAATTCCAAGTCACATCCAACATGTTGTATATGGATGAGACCCTAGCCCAGACACCATTGAAGGATCTAGCGTAGATAGAGTTGGTAACGGAAAAGATACCAACCAAGGCACTGTACATGCTTTAAGTCAGGTTCGTGCAGGAGGTGTATTCATGCCTAAGAATAGACACAGTAGAATTACAACATACGAAGAATGTCAAGGAAGCCTTAGAATTGGTAGTCGAGTAGGTCAATATTGAAACCAAGTAGGAGAAATAACACACAGACATACTAGAGAAGGGATTGACAACGACATATAATTGAATCCTAAGCAGTGTGCAAGCAACAAAGCGAAGTGCAAAGGAAAAGATTTCCCTCATTGCGTAGCAAATTGGTTACTACTAGCAGGAGATCGAGTCACTAACAAAAAATCTCAATCCAATGAATCCCCGGGAGGTGAAGAAGAAAAGGAACCAGGAAGTTGCATGTCAAATGGATGAGAAGGAAAGACAAATTAGTGTAGCAGCAACACTGTTTGACAAAGCAAGGCATCTTTGGACAACGTTGGAGGAAGACGAGCAAGTCCAGTAGTGGTACCAGAAAGAAGAAAGAGTAAGTGCAACTATCCATGACCTCAAGTAGAGGCAGAAGACAATGAGTATCACAGAGCATCTGAAACGAACACAAGATATGAAGAAGTTGCAGGCAGAGTTAAAAGCAGTGAAAACATAAAATCATGAAAGATAGGTGTAGATGGAACCCCTTCAAGAGAAAGCAACACATATGATCATGCAGTTGGAGGAGGAGAAGAAGAACATGGCGCAAGCACAAACATAGTGTACAATGATGATCCGGGACAAGATCACAGTGCAAGAATTAGAAGCACTCACAGAGAAGGTCGTGTAGGTTCCATAGCCTAGCAGGGAAGGGAACTTGTAGACAAGTTCCATAGCCTAGCAGAGGTTTTCAAGAGAGTGTGCACTGCCTAGGTGGCTCGAGACGAGCCACGTGTCAGTGTTAGGGGCCTATTGGGCACATTACAATTTTGAGGAAAATTCCATTTTTGGAAAGTAAAGCTTAATTTGGAAAAAGATAGCTGGCAGGAAAAGAAACACGTGTGAGGCAAATCCGCATGCAAAGGAGGAAAACATCCAAGGAGCACATGCAGGAAAACATAACCACACTAGGGTTAGGGTTTTTGTAAGAGATTGTAACAACTGATAAGATGAAGAATAGTCTAAATAGGTACCTAGGAGGTCTAGGTCGGGGTTCTTGAGTTTTTTTTGTGTGCGATCAGGAGAACTACTGTAGAATCTGATATACTTTTGTAAGTTGTTGAGTTGTAGGAGAGTCAAGTGGCTAGATCATGAGGGTTAGATTACAGGATGAGGAGCCTGGTGTGATTTATTCCACCTCACATAGGTTATGGAACCTCATTCATGATTGTATGATTGAAATTGTAGTGCATGCGGCGCCATATATTGAAAAAATCCGAGTAAAAGAGCATAAGAAGTCAGATCTTTGTGGATGTAGCCCAGGAGGGGGTAAACCATGGTAACACATGTGTCATGTGTGTTTTTTATTGTGTATTTACTTTCTGTCAGTAGTTATACTATAAATGGATGAATGAATGTTTATGTTGGATCTATTAGAATGGATTCATAGGCCTAATGGAGGAATGAATATTAAGAATAATAGAAAGAACAACTGAATTAAGGCCTAAGAAAATGAAATTCAATCCCAAATCCCCACTCTTTCCTAGACTACAAGCATCTGATCATTGTTTTCACCCATAGGACTATCTCATGTGAGACAATGAAGTACATTATATGTGTTTTGTTGCCTTCTGGTTTACCAGGAGAGTCGATTGTTTTAGAGGATTTCGTTGGAAACCTGTTCAGATATGAACCTGGGTCAGCCAAGAAGTAGATAGAGAGATCAATAGCCAACAAGATCAAATCCTAATGTAATTTATTCTAGAAAATGAAATATGCAATGAATTCAATGCTAGACAAGAAAATAAATCTAAACTAAGATTTCTCAATATTTTCCTTAGAATTCTCTATAACTGGAAAAAAAAAGGATTGTGGGTTTTTATAATTTTAGAGGTTGATAGGAGAAGACAAGTGTCATATCAAACTAGGGTTTATGAGGTCAGGAAGAAAAACCATCTTCAAAATTGGTATATTTTATCTACGGATTAGGATGATGAGACTAGGACCAATGATTGAATTGTCTTCTATCTAATCAAGATGAACATGAAGACCAATACCCTACAAGAGGGCTCCTCAAATGGAGCACCTTCACTAACAAAATCAACTATAGCTTGATGAATGTAATCAATTCCCTTTCTAGGGTTCCTAATGGATAGACAAAGAAACAAATTAAATTCTTACCAAACTGATCAAGAAAGAATGAGAGAAATTACCCCAAAATGTGTTCCTTCCAAGTGGTAGACTTTACCCTTCAATGGATTGATCTTATTATCTTTGTAGAAGACTTGAAAATTCACAATAAATATTTATGCACCAAATAGAAACCAAGAGAGAAGAGATTCAAGAATTGGCACTAAATCACATCAATACGTGAACAAAATTGTATTCTCAATAGCCAATCAACAATGAATAGAAGTGTGAGGGGTAGCCTCTTTTATAGAGGAGGCTTCAACAACCCTCTTATTACAATAATATGTTCATCTCCATAGATATATCCTAGGAGATATCACATTAGACTTGTATTCCAACTAACTATGGAGGAAAGATCAAATAGTACATAAAAAACAAGCAAAAATGTGCCACATGTACAATATTCCCCCAAGAGAGGGAGACATCCCATAAAAATAACCAAGGGGGGGTCAAGGGAGCCCAACATCCCTCCACGATGCAAGATAACCTCCTTAATATGCCACTCCAATGAATTTAGATCCACCAAATGTCTCAACGACTATGCTTAAGACAAGGAATTTCCACACATGTGGCACGTGGGAGGCTCAAAGAGGGGGTGAATCACCTAAAATAATCTCCAATGATCGTATGTGAGGTCTCTAATGCGTAACCTCCTCCTCAAATCATGTCAATGACATCCTCAAGTCAAGAGAGGCCCAAGAAGGTCCACACATGACAAATAGATGCTCCAACAACTAAGTAATGTATCCTCCAAGGTGGGTGTATCATCAAACTGTGTGACGTGTGCCTCCAAATGTGTGAGATGGTTGAGTTCTCCAATATTTGTGACATGGCATGGAACAAAAATTCCAAGTGCATGAAGAAGGGATCTAAAGTGCCTAGGGAATTATGACCAGTGCCTCAGGAGTTGTGAATTTGCCTTGGGAGTTATGAAGATTCCTCAGGATTTGTGTCCTTACATGAAAATATGTAAAGTGATCTCAAGTGATGGATACATTTCAAGATCCGCCATACTACTAGGGAGATGATCACTTAAAAGTGTGACAAATACATAGGGAGATTCATGCTTAGAAATAAAATAAGTGTGCTCTCTAGATATGATAACCTTTACGGTGCATGAGCAACACTTTTACATCAAGGTAAAGTGAGAAAAAAACATGGGGGTTCCCTAAGTCAAGTGTCCTAGTAGATCCACTCCAAAACCCTCGGGCACCCACCTCGACCATAAATCACCTCCATGAGATGGTTAGTATGATCCATAAGAGTAGGGACTGTCTTGAAATGGAGACTAAGAGGAAAGGTCGTGACAAACCACAAGGGTTTAGAGAAACCACCTAGATAAAAAAAAAATCACTTTACATAGATCATTAAGCATGGCCTAGTAGAATGCATAAGATACAAAGGTCACACTTTTGGACAATAACGATAAATGGTACATATCATCATGATGACACATCTAATCATGATATTCTGGGATCTAACATCATCTCTAGATATGCACAAGATCTTCTCATATGTTGAAACATATCTAGCGAAGAAAATGAGATGCCACTGAAGTGAAACTAAGGGGTAACACTATGATTAAGCCTAAATCACAATGACCTCTTGCAAGGTTGGAATTCAATGTTATTATATCGAATGGAAAATCTATGAAATGATAATCTTCCTTCCAATCTCTAATATCATAACATACCTAAGTGTACATATGTAAGTCCAATTACTCAAGATTGTTAGTTTCCCATCTCAAATATCATACAAAATGATAATAAAAAAGCATTTCCAGTGCTACCATTTTCCCAACACAATTTTGAAAGGCCAAATTAATAACAATACAACTCCTTTGACTAATAACCTACTTTAAAAAATAATTATTTAATTGTTTTACTTTTTAAATCTATTTTTACTATATATTAATCTTTTATTATAATGTAATTAATTTTAATAATATATAAATCCAAAATTAATACATTAAAAAATAACAACTTCCATACATAAACATACCCAGCTAACACCAAACACAACCCACAACTACAAAAGCTTTGTCAATCTTATGCTTACCAAAACGAGCAAGACATAAATGATCAAAATATTAAATATAAACACTCACAAGCACAAAAGATAAAAAAAACAAACATTTAACATAAACCATAAATATGATGGACATATCCCATCCCAACTACCATTGGTTAACCTTGATCCCAAGTACGATTGGTTAACCTTGGGATGTCAAAACAAAAACTACAATACTCAAAACACCAAACCAAATCGTTTAGTCATGACCATCCACAGATAGCAACAAAAGAATTTACAGCATTCCAATGTATTGCCACTAAAATATTGACAACGCCTACAACCTGTGGACAATCCACACACCTTTTTAGGATCACAAGCAAGTATCTATGATGCAAGCAATCTATGCATAACAAGTAGCAAGTATATATGATGCATGTAATCTATGATTTTTAATTGGTGATGGTTAATTCTCAAAATATTGTGACATAAAAGATTTTGTCATGTTCTGTTCTTAATATTTAGAAGGTTGAAGATAACAAATATTTTTGTTTTTTAAATTAAAATTTCAATTTTGAAAAATTTATCATATTATCAACCTTTCAAACTTTTTAACTCACCAAAATTATAATAATTTTAGAATTATTCTCTTAATACTTAATATTTTTTAACACGATATAAAATTCTAAATAATCCTCCTTTTATAAACTATCAATCTTATAAACTACGAATAAACATTAATCTCCTCCTGTTCATCTTCTTCATCATCATCAGATCAGATGCACCTTTAAAAATTTAAAAGTTTGTTAAATACGTATACACGAATTTTGCACGTCACCCTATGACCCTATTACATTATGAAGAAATGCATATACTTATTGTTCACCTGCGGAACTTTTCGAGTCAGCGTTATACGTTTCATGGAATACAATTTTTTGAGATAACTAAAAGAAAATGCATGTCGTTCTGGATTCAGAAATTACTTTCACGTGCATTGCTCATAGCTTCCTTCATAACTTCAGCTGATAGCACGCACAACAGAAGATCGCTTGAATCTGATCTTTGTTTTGGTGATTTCTGATGTGCTGCTGGTTTCTGATGGCTTGATTCTTTTAACAGTGTAACCAAAAGAATTTCAAAGTTACAGAGAACACTATCGTATGAAAGCTGTAATAAAAAACATTGCAGAGTACATGAGACTACACAGATGCTTGCAGAGTTTAACCATTGGTGTATTGCGTTGCAGGAAGATATCCGGGCGTCCCCTGGATTGGAGAACCTAAATTGAGCATAGAGCCAGCTATGGCTACAGCCAGGGCTGCAGTGAAGCTGGGATCTACCTTTTTCGAAGCCACAGAATCCATGATTGATGAGTGATCGAATGCATGGCCCAGATTGTTAGGCAATTGATTCAAGTCTTGGAAACTGCCTGCCGCTAAATCTGAAGGCTGCAAGTGTAATCCTGGATTAGGCTGCTTGACCTGTAGTTCTGGATTAGGCTGGTTCTGTATGAGATCGAGAGTGATTGTTGGAAACAGACCGGATGTCGATATTCTGGCTGTTGAAAAGGGTATGAAGTGGGTGTCTTCTAAGAAATTTTCTCTATTCAGTCCCTCACAAATGAGTTGGTTGGACAAGCCGGCGTCCATGACAGCCATAGCCAGAGGACTCAGAGAATGAGTATGTTCACCTTCGTAGCTTGTTACTACGATAGTGGGGTCTTCGGCGCATCTTTGAACCTGGAGAAAATCCACCAGAATTTTATCATTAATATATGTAAATTAGCAAGCGGATTTGTATGTATTTCATGGTCGATATGATTAGTATCAGTAACAGATTTCATCCATGAAAGGAGCAAGTTCGAACCTGTTTTTTAACTGGGCAACTGGGCGCCATGGCGCATTTGTAATAAGATCTAGAATGTGGATTGTTTCTTGTCGTCTTTTGCCCGTATTTTCTCCATCTGCAGCCATCCGTTATCTGATTGTAATGCATTAGAACAATAACACAAGAAAGCATGAATATATATAAAGAAGAACAATAACACATGGATTACAGATTAGAAATTTCGCAAAGTTCATCGTTGATTTTGACTCTTGCATCTCATAGTTGAACGTACACAATCCAGTCTCGAATAAATAAACAAAATAATATATTAGATTAGATTAAATTTTAATAATGAAGAAGGTTGGAATAGTATTTGCACAAGTAGCGCAGAAAGATGAGGAAGATATACTCGTAACAGTGAGAAGATAGTGTTGGAAAAAGTTAATTTCTATCTAACTCGAAGCTTCCACTAATTTCGAGAGAGTTCGTGATAATCCACCGACACTCCGAGAACCCTCTAGACACTCTAGAGTCTTCCATGGTCTCTATAAATATGAAACAGATGTATCTGTTTGTCTGTGTGTTATTCTTATTCTTCTGTATTCATTTGGTTCTGCTCTCTTCATCTTGATATCAGAGCACAGGACTGGGCTCACTCCCTCACGGGAGGGCCCAGGATCCCGAGAGGAGTCGCCCAGCACTGAAGAGCGTCCGCATAAAGCATTGAGAGCTTAGGAATGCCGCAAAGGAGCCACGCCCGTTTTTGTTCCAAGTGAGAGTTAGACACTGTGCCTAGTTGGAGATTCGTCGAGTGTGAGCGAGTTATTGTGAAAGTTACTGAGGAAGCCGCAGCTTCCACAATAGACGTAAGGGCAGTGGTAGCAGTGAAGTTTTTTTTTCAGAATCTGCATTCGCAAAGGAGTCGTTGCCAGGAAGAAAGGCGCGGAGTCGTGGTTGAGAGACTAGCCGCAGCTGGAGGAGTTAAAGCTTCCGCAGTAAGTTGGAAAGCAGTCAGAGCTCAGGAGAGCCATCGAGCTGTTGAGACCGCACAGAGTGTTGAGAGAGCTTCCGCAGAAAGTCCGTGAGAAGGTCGAGCTCATTTCTGATCAATTGGAAGGGGCCGGACCTCTGTTTAGTGGAGTAGCATTATCCTTCAAGGAATCGTGCTTCATCCCTGCAACTGTGGCGGCATTTTGTGTTGTAATCCGATCTGGAACGGAATGAGGGTCTAAGGAAATAGGCGCAGTGGATGTCTGAAGTGGACGGTGTAAGTCCATCATAAACAACGAAACGACCTGGAGGAAGGTCGTGAACAAGGAAGAAAAAAATTAAAGGAAGTGGTTGAGCAGCCTATACCCTGTGCATTCGTGTGCTCCGCCATTGAAGGAAGGAATATACTCATCGACACCAAGAGTAAGAGGAGAAAACAGTTGATGATAAAATCCTACACCACGCAGAGAAGTTGAGACGCCCTGCATAGAAGCCGAATCCAAATTTAAGCGAGGATCGAATCTTGAAGTTTCCTGATGCTCAAAAGAGGTCGTGGATCGAAGCGGGATGCAGTCCAGCCACCGTCGTTGAAGCAGCCCCTGGAGTCAAAGAGAAACTGCTAGATGGAAGTTGCGTTAAGAGATATGGAGACTATCTCGAGCCTTCATTAGTGCAGCGGTAAGCATTGTTATCTTGGAGAAATTTAATTAATATGAAACATTCGAAAAGTGATTTTCTAAGTGATTAAAGAGATATGAAGCGGCTTTGTTAAAAATGGTTATGTGGGGTTCAGTCTTAAAAATTGAGTCAATTTGTAAGAGGTCGGAGTCAAGTTCAAGTGAGAGAAGGTCAAAGTCAAAGGTAAAGGTCAAAGTCAAGGTCAAGTGATTGATTCTTTGAATGAGTCTAAAAGTTGTGTGAAAAGGAGTCTTGAAATGTAAAGTCATTACAGGAGAGTATTAATCTCAAGAAGAGTTAAAAGTGAGAGTGTTTGTTAAGCTAGTCAAAAGTTCAGTCCAATTCAAATGTTAAGTGATTTAAAATCATGGCAAGTGGTGCCTCAATTTAGTTTGCCAATCCATTGTCATAGGTTGTCTTGTTGGATCTTGATCAACTCCAACAAGAAACATATCCATAAAGTATATTGACAAAAAAAAAAAGATGCAAGAAGCAATGTAAAACATAAAAGGNATGATATAGAAGATAAAGGGTGATAAAAGAAAAAAATGGATGGTGAAAGACAAAGAAGAAAGACTCTCGCTGGAAGAGGTAGAGAACAAAGAAGACTCGTTGGAAGAGGTAGAGAACAAAGAAGACTCCAAATGAAGTTATATGGGCATATGTAATGAGCTTGTAATTTGTTGGGCATTTAGTAAAGAATGTGGAATTTTTGTACCTGAGATGAAATGATGCATATATCATGTAAGGGGTGTATGATCGGTAGTACCCGACACCCTAGAGGTTTTTGAGTTGTAAAGCTTAGCCATAGGCATAGGAAAGCTATATTCCCCAAGAGGTTGTTGGTCCAAAGTTGTAAAGATTAGCCATAGGCAAGGCAAGCTATATTCCCTAGGTGTTTAGTAAGCCCTGTTAAGACAGGCCTACATGGATTAGAGTGATCATGTAGCGTGTATCCCTCTTAGGCATAAAGAGTGGACGTGGCATCAAGCTGTGGAATTAACCACTAGGTAGGTACGAGGGTGGTAGGTGTATTCGTATCTAAGTTTGATGGTGATCGGAGAAGTAAGATCTTCGATTAAGGGGAGGAATGTGAGATTAAGTAATCTCATAGTGTGAGTTGGGACCAAGTTATGACTAAATGAGTCTAATATATTGATGAACCATGTATGTGAAAAGGATACCTAGAGAACTGGCGAGTACAGCGGATGGTACCCATGTATCTCGGTAGATGGATCTTTTTTTATATGACATCAATGACCAAGTTGTTTGCAGGTGCAAAAGGAAGACACAAAAGTTCGAGAATTAATTAATGTTATGTAGGTACAAAAGAAGAAGCAAAAATGATGAAACTCAAGTGAGCGTGTGTTGTGTTATAAAGTAGCACATTGAAGGAATCCCAACCATATGAAGATAGAAATTGAAGATGATGACTTGACTCAGATAAAGACTTAACCAAGACATATATTTGTTAAGGAGGAGGCATTGCAGATCAAAAGAGCAACTTGCAAAGGCTATGAGCACAAGACCAATTTGAGTATTTGAGAGAAGCATTGAGTATTGAAAATATTGTTGTAATTAGTGGTAGAAATTAGGGGGGAGTGTTGGAAAAAGTTAATTTCTACCTAACCCGAAGCTTCCAATAACTTCAAGAGAGTTTGTGACAATCCACTGACACTCTGAGAACCCTCTGGACACTCTAGAGTCTTCCATGGCCTCTATAAATATGAGGCAGATGTATATGTTTTGATCAATTGAGCAATAAAGAATTTGTCTGTGTGTTATTCTTCTGTATTCATTTGGTTCTGCTCTCTTCAGATAGCGCAGAAAGAAGATGAAGACATCATCGTAATAATGAGAAGATGGTGAAGAAAGAAGATGAAGACATCAGAATTAAGGAAGGAAGTTCAAAAGGTTAAAAAAAAACTAGAAAATAATGAAAATCGGCAATCTAAAAGTTGTTTTGGATCCTCTCATTCAATTATCATGGTTTCATGCAGCAAAGGGCCTATATTAAGTTGGATCCCAAGTGAAATTGATATTATATTTCTGGTTAAAATTTGGAAGCATGAAGAATCTAAGGTCCCTAATGTTGAAGGATTTGTATTGTGACCAACATGGAACAAAAAATCTTCGAGCAAGGGATTGGAGGCATAGCTAGCTACATAAAAATGAACATGTCTCCTCACATTAAGCTTCATAAGAAAAACTCTCTCAATCATTACATATGGATGGAAATTTCATATATTAATGCCAAGAATATTTATATAGCAATATGTTACTTCATGACTATCAATTATATTTTTTATATGATAAGCAATCTAGATAAGAATTGTCCCTAGAAAAACTTAGAACACGATATTTACAACCTAAGAATTGAAAGTAGTATCGTCTTGAACTTTAATGCTAGAAGTGCAACTAATCAAGCTATTTTTCTAAGCACATTTCTTTCACAAACAAGAACAAAGAAATTATGAAGGTGTGACCAAGAATTTATTTGGTGTCTAGTTAATCAAGGTTTGTTATTCTCAAGATCTAATAATTTTCAACGGTTTAATGAAGTGGACAACTTCTAGTTGAATGAATTATATCCATGTTTTGGGCACTAGTGTTGTGGACTATGTGATATCAAATATCCCCATATACAACCAAATTTTAAATTTTGACTTTATGAACCTTGTCATGCACAAAACCTCCATTGAAGAAAACAATGACAACCAAAGGCACTTACTTTTTGACAAAAACAAAGTTGATATTTTCTTAAAGCACTTAAATAGTGAATTAAATTTCTTATAGTATAAGAACAATTTTGAAGACCTCTATCATAATCTAACGACAACCCTCTCTACTTCCATTAACAAATTCTCTATTGAGGTGTTATATAAAAAGAAAAATAGGAAGGATAAATTTTGGTATGACAACGAGCGTAATATTGCTAGAAAAACCATTAAGGATGTCTCTAATGAGTCCTTAAAATATGATAAGATACAAAGACACAAAGCCCTAATTAAAAGGAAAAAAATACATGACATAAATACAAAGAAAGAGAAGCTTTTACACCTATCAAAGCTATATCCTAAAAGATTTTGGAGGTAAATTTTGACACGTAAAACTAAAGAAAATATTATGATTCCCTTGAAGGACTAGAACTCGTATCTCAAAAATCTTTATGAATCCTTTATTGTTGTGGACAACATTCCAAACATTTATATAGAGGATGAAGTGTTTTCTATAGAAGACATAAAGTTGGGGCTTAAACGGCTCACGATAGAGAAAGCTAAGGACATCGAAGGCTACTAAGATGAAATATTAAAAGTTGGAGGGCCTATCCCCATGGCTCGCATACACGAGTTCTTCAATTCAGCAGTCAAGAAGGGATTCCCTTAACCTTGGGCTTAGAGGATCATTGTTCCTATCTTTAAAAATGGGGATAAAAGTAATCCCTCTAATTGTATGACCATTATTATTAGCCCTATCTTAGCCAAGCTATATCGGAGTATTCTAGAAAAGAAGATTGGCATATGGCTTGAAATCCATGGGAAAAGAGCTAAAGACCACGTCCACTTTAGATGTTATCCTTCAACGGTGGACCATCTTTTTATGCTTAGGATCGTTGCAGAGGAGCGCCGCAATAATAAAACCAATCGTCTCTGTTGTTTCGTTGATTTTAGAAAATCTTTTGACATAGTGCCCAGGATTAGCCTTTGGAATAGGTTAGAAGAGCTAAAAGTTCCTTCCGAGATGAGAGTTGTTGTAGTAAGGCTATATGAGAGTGTTATTTCCAAGCTTAGGAACATTGAGGGCCAGTCAGAAGAAATTAATTGTAATATAGGAGTCAATCAAGGTTGTCCCATGTCCCCTACCCTCTTTGGCATATACATTGATAAGTTAGAATATTGGTTGGAAGATGTTGGTTGTACTAGGCCGACTCTCGCTAGTATCGTCATCATCCTTATTCTTTATGCTAATGCAAATTTTCTTATGGAAAGGAATCCCTATGACCTTAGTAAGCCTCTAAGAATCCTCAATGAATTATTCTCTTGTATGGATATGAATGTGAACACTGAGAAAATGAAGGTTATGGTAATAAAATCCGAGAGTTCATCTATGACACTTTTGTTTATGAGAATAATATCTTGGAGGAAGTTCCTTCATACAAATATTTTGGAATTGACATTAATCACAAGCTCAATTGGAACTATAGTGTTGATAAAAGGATAAATGGAGGATGTAAAGATTCTTATGGACTTGAAAATAAAGGTAAATTAGAAAACCTTTGGTTGTGGTATAAGAAAAAACTCCTCTTTGATACTCTCGTCACTCATGTTATCTTATATAAATGTGAAGTTTGGGGATGTAGTATCTCTAGATAATCTTGGAGAAATATAGAGAATATCCAAAAGAATTTTATAACTTATAATATCAAAATTAAAGGCAGTACACCATATTCTATCCTCCTCATAGAAGTGGGCCTTTCCCCCATTGAGTGAACCACCATGATCAGGTAATTAATGTACAAGAACAATATAAAAAACATGGAGGACAAGACTCTCCCAAAAATAGCTCCAAATTCCAACCAAACCACCAATGTCTCAAGCAACAGTGGCATCAATGTTAGGGTTCAATCCTAACCTACTTACTTTGGGTGATATAGTAGTTAGTTAGTTATTGTATGTGGCCATACCCCTTGAATAAGGCCAATGAATAGTAATAGTTATCTATTCAATATAATAGTTTGTTATCGCATGCAACCATGCTCCTTGAATAAGGCCAATGGATAGGAATAGTTAGTTGTTCAATATAAAGAGGGTCCACTTTACAAGGCCCACTAGGTAGTTGGTACCCATTTATGGTGGGACCACAAGTAGTTAGGGTTTTTTCTAGATGTAAAAGCTATTTAAAGAGATATGAGTCAATAGAATGTCTCATCTTGTGTCATGTATTTGGGGCTCTACTCAATGGAATATTTCCCCACCTTAAGAGGCAAGTGAGCATTGTATTCTTCTTTTCATTATTAATATTCGAGGGTCTCTTTGTAGTTTCTATCGTATTGTCTCTTGTTTTTGGTTGATTTGAAATTACATTCTCTATATAACAGGTTGAAATTCATTGTTCAAGGGTTAAGGAACACCACAAATGGTACCAGAGCGCTTTCCTGAGCCATCACACCTCCAAATTTTAGTATATTTTTTTTATACTATAGACGGATTCGTCTTCTTTAAATAACAAGTTATCTGTCATTAGGAGGGTCAAACCCTAAACCCTACAAATACTAACCTCTGCAGTGAAAGTGATACCTGTTTTCACCCACGGGGGATTTTTTCGTATGTGGTCCCATGGTTCAAACTCACAATATTTCCCACTCTGAAAACCAATAACAACTCCCACCAGATCGAGACCAATCCTCTCATAGCACATTGCTAGAAGAAGTAGTGACCACCCTTGCAAATGCAATTTGACAAGTGCAAGAAGAAATGATGAAAAAAATGACCTCTTGACAGTTGTAGCATCACGTGTGGGTCTTCATGTAAGTGATCCACACATTGACCAAAATAAAGAGGCATTCACACCCCTCAAAGTACAATACACACCCATGTTTCAGAATAATCATCAGAGAACATTGTAATATTACAATTCATGACACCATTTTCCAAACATGGAAATGACCAAATTTGATGGATCAGATCCCTCAAGGTGGGTTACCCAAATGGAAAACTATTTCTCTCTCCATGGAATTATTGATGACCTACATAAAATAAATGTGGGGGTCTTATATTTTGATTTTGAATTCTAGCAGTGGTAGTAATGGTATATGAAGGCTTATAGAGGATACACTACATGAACCTAGTTTGTGCAAATATTTTATGCTCATTTTTTAGCATGACACTCACCATTTGGTATGCCTGACAAAATTATGCCAAAAAATTACAGTTATAGAATATATCACTGCATTTGGTCAATTGGATATCTACACAGAGGGCCAATCTGATTTTTTTTTAAAGAATGTTTCATTAGTGGTCTCAATGATGCAATTAAAGCACATGTCATGATGCAATGCCAAAAAACATGGTTGGAATATTGTGACATAGCTAAATAAGTTGATATATTGATAAATGCACAACTCGAGAGACCTTTATTCAACACTCACCCTAATTCCATGGTGGAAACTACTCCCATCCCCTCTAGCTCACATTCAGTCTGCATCCACAAGTTATCTTCAGAAGAGATGGCAGAATGTCAATGCCTACATCTTTGATATATTTATGATGAATGATGTTTCAAAGGGAAAAAATGTAAACAAAATGAATGATTTCAAATGGATGTGTCTCCACATAACTACTCAGAGGGAATCCCATTGGATGCTACACCTGAACAAGATTTGGAAGACAACACCCCCCCCATGGAAGAGGAAGCCCCTTTGAAAGATTCTCTTGAGGAACCCCATATTTCTCTCCATGCCCTATGTTACACATATAAATGTCGCACTTAAGTTTCGTATGCACCTTACTAATTTTTTCATGCACTTTATCAAGTGTATTACTAAGTGCCGCATGGACTTTATTAAGTGTCGCAACTTTATTACCATGTGAGAACATTTGTCATAATCCCTAGTCATTGTGGAGGAGAAAAACACATCATGAGAAGGTCGAAACAATGCCTTTTACTTTGATATTTGACCATTTTTTAAGGTCAATTCTCCCTTTCTCATGTATAGGGAGCATTGAAATCTTGTCAACGCTCCTTTTCCCATGTATAGGGAGCATTGTCAACACTCTGTGATTAGAGTTGGGGAAGCGTTGAAGTGGTTAGAGGGATTTATGGCTATACCACCTTATTCTAAGGGTTAGTTCTGAAAAGATGAATTCAATGATTTGAGTCATATCTCGTGGCTCCATCATAAGTAAACTCAATCTAAAATTATGGAGAAAAATTCTCAACCATTTCCTAAAATACTTCATGATGGTTAAGCCTCCATTAACTCCTATATAATGGGTGCATTCCAAGGTGAAAAGAGAGGAGAATCCATGAGAGCATCATAATTCTAATCTTGATACATTCAAGAGAGTGTTGGATAGGAGAGCTTAGAGGATCTATTGCAATGTCAACATTGTATTCTAAGTGTTTCACTATGGATTTTCATTAATACATAACTTCGCCTATTCCCTTCATGTTTTGTATCATTAGCTCATGCATGTATATTTTTGTGAGATTCATCATAGATAGATCTATTTTCACTTGACAATCTAGTGTAGAGGAAGGTGGTTTCTCTTTGTTCTTTACAGGTTTCTTTTTTGCGCCTAGGAGCTTGGTCAACAAGGTCAAAGGATGGAGCAGGGAGGACAACCATCGTAACAAGGTAAGTCACCCATCTCTTTATTCTCATTTAATTGTCTTAATAGGTCTCAAGGGAAGTTAGTGTCCATTTGTTTTCTTTTGTCTCTGGATCAAATAATGGGTCTTGGTCCAAAGGGGGGTTTCACCTGTCCGTAGGGGGGACTTTACCATAACAGAAAATTGGCGACTCCACTGGGGATCAAACGTTTAATAGTATTTCCTTGGTTTCTTGTAGCCTTTTGAATATTGATTGTTACTTGATCTTGTTTAATTAGATGCCTTTTGATTTCTTCCCTTCCCTCATCATAAATGGGAAGTTCACTAAGTCAAACATTGATTCCATTTGAATATGGGCATAAATTTTGTGCTTTTTCAACCACTTTCATCCTTCAACACTCCCTTATAGTGGCCTACAGAGCATTGAAAACCCTTATCAATTCTCCCTGTCAGTGTTTTGAGGAGCGTTAACCTATTTTCAATGCCCTATGTACCTTATTACATGAGCATTGATCTCCTTCTTGGGTTAGCTTTGAACTTTTTTTCCCTCGTTTTCTCAGATTCTTGACTCGAATATTTGCATTAGATTCATATAAACTTGATTTTGGATTTTCTTGATTTAAGTTGAGTGATTATCACCTTTTCTTTCCTCTTTTGAGTTTACAAATCCCTCAAATTGTGAAATGTGCATGACTTCCTTGGGCTAACCTGATCCTTTGGTTTAAGTTTGTTTTACCCGTAGTTTGATTCTCATCATGAAGGTTTTCAAACTTTTGTTACATGGACTTTAAGACTTTCTAAGTTCTTCACTTGACTGATTTTGAACTTTTCCTCATTGATTTGGGATTGTAAGTGTTGCATTAAGCTTCATTTTTTGAGTCTCTTGGACTTATGATCTTTTGAGCATACCCTTGAACTCTTTTGGACTTATTGTAACTTGGAATTAATCATTGATTCTTTCCACTCAATTTCCAAGGTCACAAGAAGTGTAATTCTCTACTTTCCATCTATGTGTTCATCTTTGAACTTGTGTTATAAGCATTCTGACATTTGGATTCTTTCAGTTCTTACTTGATTGCGTTTTATTTTTGGATTTGTTGCTTCATAATCCTTTTTCTCAACATTGAAATCTTTCATTGAAAGTAACGAAGCATAAAACATTGCAAATGAAATCATTTCATTGCATTTAAAAAAAAACAATAATTCTTGCATTCTAGTTAGTGGGTGGAGCACTTTTTAGCTTTCATTTTAAAGAAAATTAAATTGCATTTAAAACAAATGTATCCAGGAATCATGTATCCTACAGTTTCTTTGACTCATATAAAAAAAAACCTTTTTTATTCAAAGAGTAGTTCATGTTTCTTGCATTGAATGTTACACTTGTTTCTTTGCTTGAAACCTCTTGTTCCTTTCTGTAGATAGGCTTCATCGAAACTAAGGATTGCATTCCATTCATTTTTTATTTTGAAGTATTTTTGGAGTCAGAGTGATAAAACCATATACTTTCACTTTAATTTATCCTTTTGAGTAACAACAACCATAAAAATGAATAAGCGCATAATCCAAAATCAATTAGACTTTTTTCTTTTATAGAAAACCAACAAGTATAGGATTTTAGGGCCTTGGTTGTAGGGTGGAAAGTAAATTCTCCAAGGCCACTAAAAAAAGACTGTAGAACACTAAAGAGTGAAAAAATACAACTGTTGTATAGGTATATCCAGGAACCCCCTCTAACACAAGGGATACACACGAGGTCGCGTGTGGAAGAGTAGCATATATTAACCTTCCAAAGCTTAACCAATTGTAGTGGAAAGAGCGTATATTGGGGTTTTTTCTTGAGTGTTACTGGTTCATTTGGTCTTGGTGCTTCGTGAATATAGAATCTGTTTGAGGTCCTCAGGAGTATTATCGTTCCACTTGTTTTCAGTCCTTTGGAAGAGATTTGGAATTTTGTATCCTTCCCATACATTTGGTACCGATTGTCAATTGTACCCCCCCGGAGGCCAACTACGAGTTGGTAACCCTAGTAACCTTTCCTAGGTATCTATACAGGTGGTTGTAGGGGGTTTCCCATGGTACCTGGGGAAGACATCGTATCACACTTTCAACACCCTTGGAGGGTGACCACACTAATTGAGTGTTGCTTTCACCAAGAAGGGTTGTTACGTGGCATTCAGGGTAACTATTTCTCATATCTTTGTTGACAGCTTCTTCTCCCATCTCCGGAATATCCTTACCTCCTTTTTTTCCCTGTTATAAAGGAGTTGTTTTATTTATCTTATCTTATAGGGACTTTGGTAGTGTGTGACTTTGATTTAGCAACCTTGGGTTAAGTCTCTGTCTATGGAAACATTTCCTGGGTCTACCAACCTAGGAACTGTTGGAAGATTGGTTTTCATTGATATCAACCCTATTCATTGGTTGAGGAACCCACAGTTGATCATGGTATATGGAAATGAAGGAAATCACACATGCAGATACAACACCCATGGATGGATAATATATGTCATGTCATTTTCGGTGATAGGTGGCACGTCACATGGATCTTCATGGTTGAGGAGAAATGATTTTTGAATATGAACATGTGAATTTAAAGGTTGTCCCTGAAGATAATTAAAAAAACAGAATTAAAAAATAATAAAGTGATAGGTCAGCCCTAATTTTAAAGAAAGTGTCAAAACAAGTATAAATACACATGGAAGACTTTCATTTAATGATCCAAGTAAGTGTGATAGAGTTGACATAAGTTGGTATGCACTTGTGCTACAAGTATGTGTGAAGTACAGTGAGCAGTAATTCTGGAAGAGCGAGGAGGAAAGAAGTGGAGACTTTTTGAAGGAATCTGCTAGTATCAGTGGAGAAAGACGCAGACATCAAAGGGGCACAATGAAGCAATTTGTGGATATTTGCAAGGCATAGTGAAGCAACTCGCGGATCTAAGGAAAAACTTGAGGAATCTCTAAGGAAGGCACATCTTGGTGATCTCAACTCAATTTTTGTGTAATGGTTGTATTATGTTGATGGTAATATTAGTGATATGGTGATGTAAAGGTTCATTATATTTTGTGTATTCTTGGGTGGAAGGAAGGGGAAAGGATAAAGGTTTTAACCCTCTCTTGATCTTGGAGGTTGTATCTTCCTTTGGAGGTTTAACCCTCCCTTGAAATTAGAATTTGTAGCTTCCCTTGGAAGTCATTACTTCCCTTGAACAATAACTTATGATTACTTCTCATATATTTTGCATGGTGTATTGATGTATCTCTTCTACTATTTCATTGGATATAAATTGAATATATAATCTGGTTGAAGTATAAGTTGAAAAAGTGTTTAAAATCGTACTTGATACTACACCCCCCTCTCAGTATCATCAATTGGAATCAGAGCAGGTTATCTTCAGTACATTTTAACCAATGGAAGGAAGATTCTGAACAATGATGGAAGGGAAAGGTCACATTCCAAATAGGATTCCACCATTTGATGGAAACAATTATGCATACTGGATCAAAAAAACACAAAATTACTTGATATATTTAGGGGTGGATGTTTGGATCTTAGTTGTCTCGGGATACACAGTTTCGAAGAAACCAAAGACTGCAACTCAAAAGGAAGAAACAAGGAACAATAAAATGGGAATGGGTGTTATCCTAGATGGATTAGTTGATTTACTAAAAGCCAAGGTGGGATGATGTGCATCATCCAAAGAGATTTGGGACAAGATACAAGATATTTATGCAAGGCAAGGAACAAAATAAGTTGAATCAAGTGACAACTCATCTTTCGAAGAAACCAACAGAGGTGAGTTATTTTTCTTTAATTGTGAAAACATAGGACATATTAAACATGAATTCCCTTATCCAAGGATTGAAAGAAATGAAACTAAGGAGAAAGAAAAACCCAATGAAGTAGAAGACAATTCTGAAATAGTAAAAGAAGAAAATCATGAAGCAGAATCATTGTGTGCTCTAGAAAGACATAGAAAAGAACTTGAAAAGGTTAATTTGAGTGAATGATAATTTAATATACTTATTGAAAGAATGAATGAGAATCTCAGAGCAGAAATATTTCAACAAGAAAGAATATTTAAAGAATAAACCAACAACCTAAAGAAACAATTAGAAGATTATGAGAAAGTAAGAGAAGAAAAAGATTCAACTCGAAGAAGCAAGAAGAATAGAAGAAGTAATGAATGTTCAAATGATGAAGAAAGAAGAACATTGTGAAAAACTTGAACAGGAATTTGCATCATTGAGGAAGAACTTAAAGAACTCTCCAGTACCAAAACACAAAACATACCTTGGATGCATGGGTGAAACTTCATATAAGGAATATGCAAATGCTAGCAAGAATGTTGAAGAAAAGGAAATCTCCACACAACTAGTAAGGAGAACTGATGAGAAGTGGATCAGGTTTCTAGAAAGGAGGAATGATTACAAAAGAGATGAATATACAAGAAGGCCACCTACTTTCAAGAATCAAAGAAGATTCAATCAGTATGAAGGAAACTATAGAAGATTAGATCGTGATAAATTAAGGCATGAACCCAGATGTACTACATCCCAAAGAAGATCACTTAGCTCTAGGTATCAAAATTTATTTCTTGGTCATTATTATACTTGTGGAAATTTTGGACACAAGGTAATTAATTGCATAATAAATGAAAGGAACAAATATGCAAGAAACATGAATGGTGTGAATAGTAGATATGGAAATGTTCATGGATATGACAACAAAAATTACAATCCATTTGATCCACTGATGGACCAAAATATTTTATGCTACAAATGTAATAATCTTGGTCACAAAACATGAGATTGTAGATATATGAAAGAAGATGCTCCTATTCCAGATGTCCCTATGACAAACACATTATGGAGAAGGAAAGAGATTCCAAACAATGAATATTGTCGAATAGCATTGATCGCTGAAGAATGTAAAGAAGAAGATGAATGGTACATAGAAAATGGGTTCTCATCACACATGACTGGGGATCAAAACAACTTCATCAGCTTGAATAGAAAGGGTGGAAATGTTGCATTTGGATATGACTCATTTTCCAAAATACTCAGAAAAGGTGTAGTAGAGCTTGTAAGTGAACATGTAAAAGAAAAAAATGTCCTATTGGTTGAAGATCTGAAGCATAATATCCTCAGTGTCAGTAAAATATGTGATCAAGGATATACTCTCAAGTTCGACTCCGGAAGATGCCTAATCCGAGAAAAAGATTCAAGAATATTGGTTGCATCTCCTACAAGAAGACCAAGTAACATATACATCCTAGGTGAGGAGAAGAGAAAGAAGACTGAAGACACACGAAAGATATCCAAGGAAGAAAATACCAGAAGACCGAAAAGAAAAATGAAGTACTATTAAGTGCCATATGTTCAGGGGGAGCAGCCCCACCCTTTTCCATTGATGTCAAAGGCGGAGAGAAACCAGGAGCATTATGATAGGGGGATCATGAGTGTTTCCATCAATGACAAAGGGGGATATTGTTGGAAGATTGGTTGTCATTGATGTCAACCCTAGTCATTAGTTGTGGAACCTATAGTTGACCATGGTATATGGACATGAAGGAAAACACACATGAAGATACAACACCCATGGATGGATAGTATGCGTCATTCTGTTTCCGGTGATAGGTGGCACGTCACGTTAATCCTCATGGTTGAGGAGAAATAATTTTTTGAAGATGAACATGTGAATTTATAGGTCAGACCTGAAGATAATTAAAATATAAAATTACAAAATAAGAAAGTGATAGGTCAACCTGAATGTCAAAAGGAAGTATAGAAAAAAGTACAAATACACATGGAATACTTTCATTTAATGATCCAAGTAAGTGTGATAGAGATGTCATCAGTGTGTCTGCACTTGTGCTAGGAGTATGTGTGAAGTACAACAAGGGGTAATTTTGAAAGAGCAAGGAGGAAAGAAGTGAAGGAGGAAACTTCTTGAAGGAATTTGCAAGTATCAGTGGAGCAAGATGCTGAAATCCATGGGGCATAGTGAAGCAAGTCGTGGATCTGAGGAAAAACTTGAGGAAGCTCTAAGGAAGGCACATCTTGGTGATCTCAACTCAATTTCTGTGTAATGGTTGTATTCTATTGATGGTAATATCAGTGATATGGCGATGTAAAGGTTCATTGTCTTTTGTATATTCTTGGGTGGAAGGAAGGGGCAAGGATAGAGGGTTTATCCCTCTCCTGATTTTGGAAGTTGTATCTTCCTTTGGAGGTTTAACCCTCCCTTGAACTTGGAAGTTGTAGCTTCCCTTGGAATTCATTACTTCCCTTGAACAATAACTTATGATTACTTCTCATATATTGTGCATTGTGTATTGGTGTATCTCTTCTACTATTTCATTGGATATAAATTGAATATATAATATGGTTGAAGTATAAGTTGAAAAAGTGTTTAAAATTGTACTTGATACTGAACCCCTTTTCACATGGAACCTTATGTTTTTCCCTCTTTTGGAAATATTGGTCCTCTCTATATTGTTGCATTGAGTCTTCCTAGATTCACCATAGGGTTATCGATATGGTTGTTTTCCACTCCAATGATCTCAAATTCTCCCGGTGCTTTGAATGCAAGACCTCCACCCAAATAACATCAACCTCATGTTGACCCTTTGCCTTTTTCTCCTGTTGCGTATTCTTCCCTTTCTTCTTCTTCGCCTGGTGAAATTCTTAATACTAGTAACTAGGAGGCTCAGAAGAAGAAGAAAAATATAAAAGGAGGAAATCAACCAACCACTGATAATCATGATGGGAGTGTTGATGATATTGAAAAGTCTACCAACACACAACACAAGACAAAATTCACTTGCGGGATTTGTAAGGGTGACCACCTTCTTAAACATTGACTTGGTATCCCACGGTTTTAGAAGTGTGGTCTCAGGGTTCTCAACAACCCATGTTTCCAGTTGTTGCAGGTCATGTTTGTGATAACCCATCAACTAGTAATCATCAAGTTGGGGGAAAAAAGGGTCATGTAAATATTCCTTGCTGGTTATGTGGGGAAATGCACCACTCTTACCTTTTCCCTCGTATGGATGAAGCTTCACAATTATTGGAACACGTTGTTATTTCCCAACAACAACCTCTAGTTTATTAGAATAAACCTTCTCCCAACCAACCATTAGTTGATGAAATGGTCGATTTGATTCCATCCTTGTTAGATCATGCTCTCCCCTTGGAGAGTGAAGTTAATAAAGTGGTCAGTCCAATACCATCCTCGATCGATCCCAATCTTCCCTTGGAGAGTGAAGTGGATACCACCCAGGTCTTTCTTTCCACTTCATATTACTCCGAACAAGGGGGAATTTAACCCTTTTCAATGACACCCCCTCCAAATATTGAGGTCATTTCCTTTGATT
Organism: Picea sitchensis; assembly: GCA_010110895.2. Lineage (NCBI taxonomy): Eukaryota > Viridiplantae > Streptophyta > Pinopsida > Pinales > Pinaceae > Picea > Picea sitchensis. The sequence goes on from SNQJ01S0009795.1 coordinate 54,397, forward strand.
GGAATAGTCTAATGGAGCCTCGCCTTCCTTCCTACCTTCCTTTCCAAATTATCATGAAAGTTTGTGATCATATCAAAATACATATCACTATTGTTGACGAAGGTGTTGTTGTCAACATTTTATCCTCAACTTCTTGGAAAGCTATGGGATCCCCTCATCTTGTGTTGGTGACCCATCATCTGTGGTATTTTAATAGAAGACCTATCGAAACTTTAGGGATCCTTCCTCAACTGGCCATCACCTTAGGAGGGAAAACTATATGTATTTATATTATTATAGTCCATGATCCCTTAGAATTTAATTTTCTCCTTGGGAGGGATTATTTTTACGCTATGAAAGTTGTCGTGTCCACACTCTTTTGAGTGATGAATTTCCCTCTTAATGGAAACATTGTGACCATTGACCAACTTTCATTCGTTGGTCCTTATCTAGCTGCCAAACATCTAATGAATTTTCCTTATATGAAAATGGTATCCCACCTACCACAAGTTAATTATGTGGAATCATGTCTGTTTTGTTCAACTTGGAATGAGAAGGAGCCTCTCTCTGTATGCTCACCTTATTTATACTTATATCCAATAGTTGACATGGTGAACCACTCAATAGGGGATTTGGAGCCTGATCTTCCCCTTGTTACCCCTATTGAGTCCCTTGACATGTATTCCTTCTAGAGCGGTGTTCTTCCATCTGATGAAGACCTATTGGAAGCCATGGTAAATTGTTTCGAGCAAAGTTCTCGTTTCTATTTCAATCTCATTAAAAAATGAAATATAGTATTATGATCATAGTTCTTTTCCTATGTCAAGATCATTAAAAAATTAAACAGATGACTATGAGCATAGTTATTTTCCTATGTCAAGCTCGTTAAAAAATGAAACAAATGACTATGAGCATAGTTATTTTTCTATGGAAAGCTTGTTAAAAAATGAAACATACCCCCATCCATTTAGTTCGAGTCTTCCACTATATATTGTACCTAAACCTTCATTTCCTAGTCTATCTGTGTCAGTTGACCCTATTTCTTCCTCCCTCTCTGGTGAAACTATTCCTAATAGTATTCAAGAATCGTTTCAGGTTCAGAAGAAGAGTCAGAAGATGAAATGAAGCTTGGGGGGCATGTTTCCATCCTCTCAACATCATGATGGACTTAAGTCGCTAGCCTATGTCGATTATGTTGGGGGAAAAGTACTAACCTATGGACATCATGTTGGGAATAAAACTTGTTAATGTGTATCACTCTGAGAACAGTTTCACTCTCTATTTCAAGATCATGTAAAAATGAAATGGACACCCCAAGCATAGTTTCTTTGTTTCAAGATTGTGTGAAAATTAAACCTACCCCAAGCATAGTTTTTCTCTATTTCAAACTAGTGTAAAAATGAAACCTACCCCAAGCATAGTTTTTCTCTATTTCAAGATTTATAAAAATTAAACCTACCCCAATCACAATTTCGTTCTACATTTCAAGTTCGTTAAAAAATGAAGCAGGCACCTTGAGAATAGTTCACTTTTTGTGTCAAACTCATTAGAAAATGAAGTAGACAATCGAGCATATTTTATCACTTTTTTTGGCTCATAAAAACTATATGAAAAAGGAACTCTTTGGAGTACAACTGAGCATATTTTTATCACTTTTGTGTGCTCGTAAAAACTATATGAAAAAGGAACTCATTGGAGTCTCCTTTAAACTCTTTTCGGACTCCCTAAACATGAAAATATTTTCGAGTGAGCTTGTTTTCTTTCATAGTGGTTAAAAGGTTTGAAAGGGCATTTATTCAATATAATTTTAACCCTTTTTTGGACTAGATGAAATAATTACAAAAAATGAATATTCTGGTCAATCATGACTAGAAAAGTTCTCCCTTGTATTGTTTTACAATTTTTTGGGCTTGGGGGACTAAATTTATGAAAAAGAACACCCTTGGAGTCATCTTTAAGATCTTTTTAGACTCTCTAAACATGAAAACACCATCGATGTTTCCTTCTTTGGGCTCATAAAATTATGCATTAAAGGACCCATATGGGACCGAACCCCTCCTTCAGGTTCATTAAACATATGTTGAGGGACTCATCGAAGATGAGCTACACCAAGCATCTGTTATCCTCCTCAAGATTGTTAAAAAAATGTACTTGCCAATCATGGTGGCGGGGGGGAATTGAAGGAAGTGGGTCATGTTTTTGGAAAGAATTATGGAAGTTGTTTGTTGTCACCCTTGAACATGGCACATGTTTGCATCTCATCTTATAATTGGGTAATCTACTTGTTTATGAGTCATTCCAATCCTATGAGTACTCACACTCCTTCGGCTCACCCAAAGAGTGCCCTGGTGATCATCGCACTATGTTTTGGTCTATCTCTTAGTCGAGTCAATGATTCCAAGCCATTTGTCATGCCTCACAATTTTCAAGGGAAGTTTCACTTCAAACCAACCATTCGATAGTATTACCAGCTTTCATCCTCATGTCAGTCCATACTCATTTAATCCACCATTTTACATCACTTTCCGGTGTCATTTTCATGTCGATGATGGGAGACACATCATGTCCCTCCTTTGACGAGTCTATTCTTGTCGACTTAAACACATTATCGAGGAATTAGACTTACAAACTAGTTAGTACCTTGGGACCTTCATGCCTTAATGGCAGACCTCCTCACTTTTGACAGTAGGTTAACATCATTAAACTTTGATCGAATGATTCCACGAATGTTCGACTTCAACTTATTTATTCTAATTTGCTGGAATGTACTAGGGTACCTTGGGAGTCATTTTTATCATTGGTGATTTCCCTCGCACTTGTTAATGGTATAAATTAAATAACTGATAATCAAGTGGTTTCAACCATCTTTGACATCAAGAAATTTATTCACATCGCTAGAATTGTACTATTTCAGGATCGGGATGAAGACCATGGATTGGGTGCTCACTTTGTTATATTATTTTCCTAGGATGCATTGGAGATCATTTGAATATGAATAAGATTTTAGTATAACCATCATATTGGAAATCTCACAGTTGTATATAATGTCACATAGATCCACTTTACATTGGTCTGTGGCTATGTTTTTATCATATCATAGCTCCACTATGTATTTTTTTGTGGATATGATCATATCGTGTCATGCATGTATGGATTCACATTGTATATTTGGTGGACATACCCTTAGTTAGTATTTTCATGGATCTATAGTGTATTGTTCAGTGGCCATTCTTTGAGTCAGTTTATTCTGAGCATATGCATTCCTGGCTTGAGGATGATACATAACTAATGTTTGATGTTTGTTTGCAGCTTCCACCAGGCTCTCCTACTCTAATGCCCTTGGATTGATATTTTTGTAAAGTGTTTTGGCCATCAATTTCTCCTCTGAACTCACACTTTAGGGGGCATATGTTACACACATAAATGTCACACTTAATTTTTGTATGCACCTTACTAAGTGTCGCAGGCACTTTATCAAGTGTCGTATGCACCTTAATAAGTGTCGTATGCACTTTATAAAGTGTCGCGTGCACATTACTAAGTGTCACAACTTTATTACCACGTGAGAACATTTGTCATAATCCCTAGTCATTGTGGAGGAGAAAACCCCATCATGAGAAGGTCTAAACAATGCCTTTTAACTTGAGATTTTGATCGTTTTTAAAGGTCAACACTTCCCTTCCCATGTATAGGGAGCATTGAACTCTTGTCAACGCTCCCCTGCCCATGTATAGGGACCATTGCCAATGCTTTGTGCTTAGTGTTGGGGGAGCATTGAAGTGGTTAGAGGGAGTTATGGATATCCCACCTTATTCTAAGGGTTAGTTCTGAGAAGATGAAATCAAGGATTTGAGTCATATCTTGTGGCTCCATCTTAAGTAAACTCAATCTAAACTTATGGAGAAAAATCCTCAACTATTTCCTAAATACTTCATGATGGTTAATCCTCCAACTCCTATATAATGAGTTCATTCGAAGGTGAAAAGGGAGGATAATCCATGAGAGCATCATAATTATGACCTTGAGGCATTCAGGAAAGGGACAGATAGGAGAGCTTGGAGAAGTTGTTGCAACATCAACGTTGGACTGTAAGTGTTTCAATATGGCTTTCCATTAATACATAACTTGGCCTATTCCCTTCATGTTTTTTGTAATTATATCATTCATGTCTATTGTTGTTAGATTCATCATATATAGATCTATTCTCACTTGAAAATATAGTGTAGAGGAAGGTGGTTTCTCTTTGTTCTTTGTAGGTTTCTTTGTTGCGCCTAGGAGCTTGGTCAAGAAGTTCAAAGGCTGAAGCAGCGAGGGCAACCATCATAAGAAGGTAATTCACCCATATATTTCTTCTCATTTAATTTTCTAAATAGGTATAAAGGGGATTTAGCATCCATTTTTTTTCTTCTATATTTGGATCAAAGAAGGGGTCTTGGTCCAAAGGGGGGGTTTGACCTATCCGTAGGGGGGAATTTATCATAACACCCTATCTGTTTTTTCAATGTCACAAACATTGAACTTAATTGCATACATCAATCACCACAAAGTGATTTTGTTTATTGACAAAGGTAGCACACATAATTTTATCCATAGGATAGACGTGGCACAATACACCCATTGTTATGTAGACACCATCTCTAATTTTCAAATTTTCATTGATAATGGTGGTATGATAAAATGTGGGGGAAAATGTGAAAATATGAGACTACAAATGGGACAGTATCATCTCAAAACTCACATGTTTTCCATTGAAATGGATGGTTTTGATATATTTCTTGGGGTAGAATGGATACACATTTTGGGACCAGTCACCATGGATTTTAAGGAATTGTACATGTTATTCACATAGGAAGGGAAGAAACATACCCTCAAGGGGATTACCTCTTGTTCCCATGATATCATAACCTCTCATCATATGGAGAAGTTTTTGAAGAAATTCCACTAAGGTTTTATTGCATAATTCATTTTCATATAGGTAGTCGACATCACACCACCAGAAATTCACCCAGATTTGAAATTGGTTCTCTCTAAGCATCAACACATCTTTGAATTGCCATGAGGTTTACCACCTTCACATGGGGAACATGAACATGGTATTCCTCTCCTTCCAGTAAATTACTCACCCAATGTGCATCTTTATAGGTACCCTTTTGCACCAAAAAAATGAAATTGAAAAAATCATTTAGGAACTATTGCAGGTGGGAGTCATATGTCCTAACACTAGCCCTTGTTCATAACCAATGGTTATGGGATTAAAGAAGGAAGGTACTTCACATATGTGTCCTGATTTCCAAGCTCTCAATAAGTGGATGATCAAGGAAAAGTTTCCTATTCCATTTATTGATGAACTCCATGTAACCCAATTTTTTACAAAATTAGACCTTCACTCAAGCTGCCACCAGATCAGGATGAAAGAGGAATACATTCATATGACAAATTTTCATGAACATGAAGGTCATTATGAGTTTTTAGTGATTCCTTTTGGCCTTCGCAATGCTCCATCAACCTTCTAGAGTCTCATGAACAATATTTTTAGGCCCTTCCTCAACAATTGTGTGCTAGTATTCTTTGATGATATTTTGATCTAAAACAAGACATGGGAATCCCACATCAAGCACGTTGATAGAGCCTTGAAACTCCTACATGACCACCAATTATTTGTAAAACACTTGAAATTTTCTTTTGGGGTTTCAGAGGTTGAATATTTGGGTCACATTGTCATCCACAAGCGAGTGCGAGTTGATCCAAATAAATTAGCAACTATGAAAAATTGGCCACGTCCCAAAACCTTGAAGAGATTAAGATGACTCTTAGGCGTTATAGGTTACTAAAAGATGTTTTTGAAAAATTATGGAAAAATTGCATCTCCCTTAACCTTGCTACTCAAGAAGAATTCCTTTTTTTGGAATGAGGCCACAGAACAATTCTTCTCGTCTTTAAAATATTCCATGTTCACAACTCTAGTCTTAGCAGTGCCACATTTTACTAAGACATTTGTCCAGGAATGTGATGCCTATGGTCGAGGTCTTGACATTGTACTGATGCAAGAAGGGAAACCCATAGAATTCACTAGTAAATAGGTATATGACTGCAACTTGGGTAAATCTATATATGAGAAAGAAATGATGGCCATCTTACATTCCATAGAGACCTGGCACCCATACCTACTCGGGTGATGTTTCCATATCAAGACTAACCATCATATTCTAAAGTACTTTCTTGAACAACGATTATCCTCACCATAGAAACATAATTAGGCCACCAAGCTACTAGGGTATGACTATGAGATTATCTATTAGAAAGTTAAAGAAAATGTGGTTTTTGATGCCTTCTATCGACAATTTGAGGACGATGGATCCCTATTCACCTTATCTTTACTAGTTCCAAGATGGTTGGAGGATTCCCATACTAAATGGGTTGCAAATCAAACCACTTGTTAACTCCTCCAAATACTCAAGCATGATCCCAACCATACTAAGGGGTATACATGGAAACTCAATACCTTGCGATATAAAGGACACATTGTTTTGGTAAAGAATTTGGCCTTAAAAAAAAAATATTAGAGGAATTTCATTCATCACCTACAGCTAGTCACTATGGATTTCATAAAACATATGAATGAACCAAATGCTCATTCTTTCAGGAGGGGCTGAAAAATGACATTCGGTATTTTGCAGCCACATGTGATGCATGATAAAAACACAAAGGGGAGACAGTAAAGACACCAAGGGAACTGCAACCGCTTCTAATACCTACACACATTTCGGTAGACATCAATATGGATTTTATTGTGGGACTTTCAAGGGAAGGAAACAAATCTTTGATCATGGTGGTAGTTGACCATCTATCCAAGTATGCTCATCTTTGTTCCCTAGCCCATCTATGTACCCCCTCCTTAGTTTCTCGAGTCTTTCTTGATCAATTTTTTAAGCTAAATGGAATGCTTACTTCCATTGTATTTGATCGAGACCTTACTTTTACTAGCAAATTTTGGCAGGAATTATTTAAACTATAGGGTACCCAGCTAAATATGAGCACAACATACCACCCCAAGTAGATGGTCAAACTGAAATAGTCAACAAGTTCCTTGAAACCTATTATGTTTCTTTGCCTTTGAAAATCCATAACAATGGGTATAATGGCTCCCCCTTGAATAACGGTGATATAATAACTCTTACAATGGTGCTACCAAAATGACCCCATTTGAAGTAGTTTATGGACCAAAACCCTTATCAGTCACTTCATACTTACTGGGCACTTCAAATGTTCAAACAGTGGATCATACACTCCATACTAAGGAATCTAATCTTCACATACTAAAGGACAATCTAGTAATGGCCCAAAAACAAATGAAGCAACAAGTATACTAGTGTTTCTTAGAATGGTCCTTTGCAACAGGGCATTTGGTGTTTCCCATACTTCAACCATATAAACAAACTTCACTAAAAGAAAAAAAAACATCAAAAGTTAGCACCCGAGTTCTATGGACCATATGAAATCCTTTAGTGCATTGGACAAGTGGCTTAAAAATTGGCTCTTACATCCCATTCTAAGATTCATATAGTCTTTCATGTGTATTGTTTAAAAAAGGTTATAGGATAGAAGTACAAGGTGAAAACAAGACTACATGAGAACTTGATAAATAAGACTCCATCTCACTTTAGCTGACAACAATTTTAGATACTAGAGAGTTTCAATTATGTCATCACACGATCTGTGAAGTATCGATCTAGTTGAAAGACATGGCACATGAAGATGCAACATGGGAACCAACCTCGATTTTGCAGCAATTTCCTCATCTTCAACCTTGTAGACAACATTTTTTTTGAGAGGGGAGGGCATGTTAGGGTCCTATCCTAACCTCCCTACTTTCGGAAACATAGTAGTTAGTTAGTTATTATATGTGGCCACAGTCCTTGAATAAGGCCAACATATAGTAATAGTTAGTTACTTAATATAATATTTAGTTATTGTATGTGCATATACTTCTTGAATAAGGCCAACATATAGTAATAGCTAGTTATTCAACATAAATATGGTCCACTTTACAAGGTCCACTAGGTAATTGATACCCCTTTATGATGGAACCACGGGTAGTTAAGGTTTTTTCTATGTAAAAACTATTTAAAGAGATAGGATTCAATAGAATGTCTTGTCTTGTGTCATGTATTTGGATCTCTACTTAGTGGAAGGTTGCCCCACCTTAAGAGGAAAGTGAAAAATGCATTCTTCTTTTCATTATTAATATTCAGGGGTCTCTTTGCAATTTCTATCTTATTGTCTCCTATTCTTGGTTAAAATGCAATTATATTCCCTGTATACCTAGTTGCAATTCATTGTTCAAGGGTAAAGGAACACCCCAATCAATATGCCAAGTCTTGGCTAAATCATTAGGGAATATAGGAAGATGTCATTCTGCAAAATATCTATAATATTAAAAATATTATTACATCTCAATTTAAAGAGAATATATGGTGTAATAAAGAATTATAAGATAAAAGAAATCTAAGATACTACAAGGAGGTAGTCAACCCTAATATAGAAGATCAAAATTATCTCTCAATCTTGATTAACGCAAAAAGAAAAATCAACATTGCTAAAATACGAACCAACTCCCACAAGCTACATAGTGAAACTTTGTGTTGGAAAGTTCCCAAAACATTGTGGGATACAATAATTTGTCATCCGTGTGACACTAAGAGGGTTGAAGATGAAAATAAATCTCATATATTTCCCTTCATATACCTAAATTAGATCACAATTTCAAAATATTAGTCACAATACTGACCTTCCTAACCTCCTAAGTCAAGAAAACTATGGTGATGTTCAAACGCTTCTCTCAATGATTTTTTATCACATAAATAATATTATAAACAAATCTAAGTAATCTCTTTCCTTTCTTAATTTCAGATAGATCAATTTTGGTCTCAATAGATGTTTTTCTAAGGGTTGGTCGACTCTATTGACTAGAGATGACTGTTGACCAAGTTGGATATGTAAGTCGGTCTATTTTATAGTTGAGTATGTAAATCAATAGATCATCCAGTCAGGATTATTTTATAGTTGACATGTAAATCAATAGATCATCCAACAAAGTTGGAACAACTGAGGTACAGGTTGTAAATACCATATAGTTGGATGTTGAATATATATATATATATATATATATATATATATATATAGATAACAGAGAAAATTCCTGAGAGGAATCCTAAAAAATTCATTGAGAAGTAACCTTAAAACAACCCCGATATAAGTCCTGAGAAGGATTTGGATATGGATACTAAGAAAAACCCTAGGAAGATGTCTGAAAAGACTAATGATTCACAACAACAACCTTCAAAATCAAAGGGAAAGAGCAAGAAGAAGAAGAAGACGATCCCTGACAAACAAACCACATCCACTATACAAATTTCCCATCCTTCAAGTCCCTTGGAACATCCAACCCCACAACAAAAATGGTATTTGACCCCTCCATGGCATCTGACAATCAAATCTTTGATCTATATAATGAATTCACCAAGGAGTCAGTAGCTAGATGGAAGAGTGTGATGAAAGATTGGGATAGGATGACAGAAAGAAAATATAAACAAAAGGAAACATGGAAAAGATGTATCAGCCTGGTAAAAGAGAAAATTGATCTAGATCCAACAACTGAGGAGGCCAACTGACTCGAATCCTTTAAGAAATCGGTTGAGAAGTTAGTCGAGTCGAATTTGCAAGGGAAATAAGAAATTCAAATATTGAGGGAAGTGAACATAAATTCAAATAAATAACATTCCCAAATGATTGAAGTCAACCAACGACTGATGATTGATCATACTATAGTCATCCTTTAGTCGGAGTACACAAATTTTAAATAAATAAACCAGATCCTAGATGGGGTGATTGAAATTGTCACATTAAACAATGTAGTAAATAACTGGCCAACTTACTTTACCTCTAAATTCAACAAGATCAAATATTAGAGAAGTGTGGTGGACGATTTAAAAAAGAAGAAGAATATGACACCCGACTCCAAAATGAGGACGACTCTGGCCACATAAATCAACAAAAAAAAAGGAGCTTGAAGTGCAACTTACCCAAAAAGAACGATATTGGTTTAGAGAAGTAAATAAATCACAGTTAGAAATAAAGAGCATTTTAGAACACCTCGATCAAGTGATTAAAAAAATATAATAGGCTCAGGAAAATTTCAACCCTAAATCAACTACAATACAAAACACTTCCATCACGGATAATCTAGGCTCCCTCACACATATAAAAACACTTGGAGTTCAGGTGGAATACTCAATTAAAGAGTGACACACATTTTCCTAATATCTACACGGAATGGTTCCTCATATATACCAAACTACTTTTGAGCACTTTCCACAACATCCAACACAAAAACATCAGTCAGGTCCTACCTCTCTTTATCAACAAAGCTTCCAATTTTTATCCCAAGTGTATCTGATTCAAACTTTCTAACTGTTAGCCATCACTTAGCAACACCATAAATCAAAATTGAGGGAATAGGCGCATCACAAATGGAAAAACATGTTACGACATTGGACCTAGAAGTACACCTCTATAAATGGCGTGAAATAATCCCATAAGAACCGATTGGCCAACCAAAACAGATGAGGGAGAAAGCACACCCATCATAATTAGCAGCACCAAATCCGATTATCAATGTCTAAAAGTATTAAAAGTATTAAAAGTATTAGAAAAACCTCAATTTTGCACCATCTACTTTTCTTTTTGAAGTGTATAGTATTTTTTTGCATTAAAATCTATTTTATCTCTGTACAAATGTAATTGTAAGATCATTGGGTATGGGGGAGATTTGAAGAACCTAGTTGACCCCACCGACTAGATTGTCGACCTCAGTCAGAACAGTCGACCAAAATTTTCAAGGCCAAGTCGAGTCAACTAGCACCGCGACAAGACATGTTGACCACACAAATGATAATCATACCAAAAAGTCCACTAGTTTTATTGACGACATCATTTCCTCCACTAGTAGTCACCCCAAATCCGTGCCAAAATTGTTGTAAAAGGAATATGCGGAGGAAGAAAGAACCAATTGGAAGTAAAGAGTGATTGCATATGAATTATTCAAGGCCAAAAATCATGATAGTCGATTCCTCTACATGGATATTTCCTTTGGGAGGGACTAGTTTTCCACAATGGTCCCTGAAATATGAAGAGTTTCACTTGTTTTCGCAACATAGAGAAGGTCCTCTCTCCATAAGAATTGAAACTTAACAACACCAAAAGGACATTACGTAGTTCAACCTAAGGCACATCTGCACTAACTCACCACCGATCGACTCTAGCACAGATGCAAGAGACAAGAGTCGTATTTTTTGGCCATATTTTTCAACATGGGACTAGGACTAAGAGGAATGATTGAACCATTCTTCCACCTAGTAGAGATTCATCGACCAAGCCACCATAAAGGATCAACATTGAATGAACTCAGTATCTTGAGCTTGTACTTCTTCATAATTGCATAAAATGTTTCCCTACTTCTTTGTAATTGTATACAAAATGGTATTTAATCATCCAGTGACATTAACAACAGAAGCCCCATAAATCCAGCATGCAGTTGCACAAGATCCAACAAAGTGATTGGTCCAACTAATTCTCTATTTTATTCAAAAAATTTGTAATCTCTTTCTCTGAAAATTTTGTAAATGCAATAGTCACAATGTCCCCATTGCTCAAGGAAAACAAGGATTTGAGATGGGGGAGATGTTGTAGGGGCTAGTCGACAAATTGGATATGTAATTCAGCCAATTGTTTAGTCAAGTATGTAAATCGGTCGATCATCCAGTTGTGTTGATCGTTCGAGGCAATTAGGAAATTGGAACTGCCCTCTCTCTCTCTCTCTCTCTCTCTCTCTCTCTATATATATATAAGAATGTTCTTCTATCATAATATAAAGTGTATATCATTGGTCTCCATACTACTTTGTGTATTCTTCTATCTATGTGTATGTGTATGCTTGTATACCAAAGCTTGTGTATATTGCTCTCTGTGAAAGACTACTCATAACATCTACATACTTTCTTCTAGATTATAATAGATGTTAATCATCATCATCATCATCTTCTAAATTGAATATCTGTCAAATAATATATATATATATATATATATTAACTAATTAAACTTTAACAATAAAGAAGTATTTCAATCATAACAAAGTTCTAATTTAAATTCGAATTGAAAATAAAATAAAAAAATCAAAAATTCATAGGGTTTCAAATTCTTGCAGGTAAACAACTACTATGTCCAATAACTCCTACAATAAATTGTTACAAACTAGTTACTGGCTTGGTGGTATCTAGTGCCAATCAAAATGATATTTACAACTCGAGTTTCATTGAATCCTACGAATAAGGAACCAATGATTATTTCTTCCTCATGCCACTAGGGTTTCCCTTCAAACAAATTGTGAAAAACTGGCAAAGCAATTAGTCTTTCTTTCTCTACATTTATCAATAGATGGGGCTTGAAACAAATCGAATCAAATCAAATAATTCACCCATTCAAGCGAATTTTCAAATTTCCTTATGGTTTAGGTCCATTCAGCCGAATTTGGTAACTGTAGTTTAAAATAAGCATCTCAACTTCACTATGCTTTTAGATAAAATAAGCATCTTAATTCTGTTGTGCTTTTGGCAATGGGATGACAAAGTCAACCGTTGACTTTAAGCCA
>SNQJ01S0009795.1:99815-165312 GCA_010110895.2 Picea sitchensis
GTAATATATCCTCAAGTGATGACTAATGATTTAGTTAAGATTGCCTAGCCTAGTCATCATGCATGATTTTAGGATCTAGAGCAAATATCTCTATGAGGTGGCATCACCCATTGTACTATAAATATGTAACATTGGAGTGAATACAAGTAGTGTTGGCTAGTGAGCCTTTTTCTGCCATGTTCTTCTTCTTGTTTATGTTTTATCATTTACTACACAACTATAACTAAACCACTTGAGGTCACTCTCCACATCTATTCACAAAAGTAAGGTCATGTTGTTAGAATTCCATTAGGACCTTGACCACCTCTTTCTCTTGATCTCATATTCTAGTGTATTTGTCATATTCATCAACCAAGATTGGAGTTGCAAGTACATCAAGGAAGCAAAGGAATCATCCCAAGGAGGGGTTTTAGAGCCCATTTGACTCAAGCAAGCTCATCCAACTGGTTTTGTTTCTTTGTCTTCTCATTATGTTAATGGAAATGTCACATTGCTTCAATTTCCTAGTTCATATTAAGTAGGTTTTTCTTCATACTTTGACTTTTATCTTTTATATGATCTAGGGTTATATTGTTAGACTATTTAGCCATTTCCCTATGGTTAAATATACTATCATTGAGCTTACATGGTTTTGTTCTCCCTCATGAAAAATACCCATCAACAAATTGACGAATCCACTAGGGAGTTGATCTAGATCTTCTTACTCGATTGTGGGTGTGCTTTTTAACTCCCCATACCTTGCATTTATAGGATTTGAACTTGAAGTTGCTTGTTGTTCCTGTATTTTTCTGTTTTAAGCAGTTTATGTGGTTGGAAACCCTTGTTTCAAGCTCAAAACTTGTAACTTCATCTTCGTGTTCATGGTGCAACACCTTTTTCGACCTATTCTCTCCACTGGTCCAACATAGTTTTTAGGCCTATATTCTGCACTCAACCAATGCAACATTTTTCCTAATTTTATGCACTTGTTCAATGTAGATTTTTTCCATTTTTATGCACTGGTCCAACACACTTTTTAGGCCAATTTTCTGCATTGGTCCAACATGCTTTTTGGGCCAATTTTCTGCACTATCTTCAATTTTCAATTTTTTTTTAATTTTCTAGTTGTATCCCGGTTTAAATAGTCCCCCTTTAGGGTCCTCCCGATGTTATAACTCAAAATGCAAGTACTATGCATTTCTGATGTTGGCCTACTCATTCACACATCTTCCAGCCCTTTTTGTTTGAGTTCCTCTCAAAAAACACTTTTGTGTATGGTATACGCACCCTAATACATATGTAGAGTGCTACACACGCTAGTTGCATACCTAAAAGCCCATGCACATATGCTAGATGCATAGATGAAAGCCCACGTGTACTCTAAAAAATTGCAAAAAGATATAAATTATGTGCTTTCCAGCAGAGTTTACAGGCTATTTTAGGTTCTACAACCATTTTACCTCATGTAGCCCTTCTGACATTCGAATAACCATCATTTCTCCATATAAAAAGGGCCCTAGGGGGGTCATTTGGACATATGAAAGAGAGGAAAGAGAACTCTGCCAAATTTTCTCCCTTGTATTCCAACCCTTTTTGCATCATGCTCTAAGTTTCATCCTCATCATTCCCTTCCATCCATCCTCCTTATACAATCCATCCCTTTCCCCTATATTGGGATGTTGGTTGTGAGGATAGCATATTGGGAATTATGCACTTAGAGTCAAAGTAGAGGAACCCAGGCGAGGTTCGTGGAGAAGCGCCAACAAAATTTCGGTTGTAACTTCCAATTTTGTTTTTAATAAAAGAGAAAACTTCTTGTCCGAGATTTTCATGTCTTGATGTTTAAATTTATAGATGTTTTCATGAACATCTAACCATTTAGATGATCTTGATAGTTATGCATGTGTTGTCATAGTTTGTTCTGAAACATTGTTTTAGGCCAGCTTTGGGAGGAGGCCTACAATCTTGGAATGGACAACAACTGGAAGGGATCGACAACAACAGAAAGGACTCAAGGTACACATTTTGATATTCTCTCTCTTCCCTTAATTATCGTAAGATCTTGTTGGATTTGGGTATAATATAAACTTTTCCTTCTTTTAAGGTTTTAAGTCTCTGCCTAGTTGCTAGACCTAGGTAAGGGGGAATTTTCCCCATAGAAAAATTGGTGACTCAACTAAGGAGGCTCTCTAGGGTCTTGTTAGGAGATTTTTGTTTGGATTGAATTCCTTATCTTTTTAGTTGTCTATTTGGCACTATGATCACCTCCTAGGTGCTTACCAGCTTCCCTGATCTAAGTGCTTTGTCTTAATCTTCCTCTTTTTATAATTTTCAGTAATGTATGTGCCATGTTCTATACCCATCCCGCATACATACGTGTTCTGTATTATACACAACTCGCATACATACGGAGGCTGACTGTGCATAGCACATGTGACTATCATCTTGAAGAGTTTTTTCAAAAGGATTTTATTTCCTTTTAGGAAACCTTTGGTTTCTCGGGTTTTCCTGAGTTCTAGAGGCCTCTGTTGACTGTGGTTTGTCTAGGTTCAAGGCTCAGATTGTCTATGAAATTATGGAGAAATCCTCTTGTCTTTTTGTGTTTCCAAGCATTTTTGGCTTATTTGTAGCTTGAATTTTTAAGAAAAGTGAGTTTCATTTAAAAAAAAAAAATCCCCCTCATGGATAGGGGGGCCATGAATCGTGTATTCAGTAGTTTATTTTAGCATATTTTGTTAGTTTTTCTTTGATTGAAAGAAAAAAAAAATAGGGTTGTGTTTTCTTCTCATCTTGAAAACATTTCAAAATAAAAATAAAAAAGAAAATCCTTTCATTTTATCTTTTGTTTCACTAGAAAGTTGCATTGTGCATTTCGCATGGAAAGGAGAAAAGATTGCATCTTTAGGCTTGAAGGATTGTTCATGCTTTTTCTTCTTTGAAAGTATTTTCATTTGAAGGATTAGTGTAAAGTTTTATTTTCCAGTGTTCTTATAAGTTTCATTTTTGCAAGAGTCTCAAACAACACCACTTTCATTATCGCACCCCTGAGTAATCAAGCCACTAAAATTAACGCTTAATGTTAAAATCAATTAGACTTTTTCGTTTACAGGGTACACCAACTAGACTAGGCTTTAGGGCCTTAGATTGGATGTGGAGAGGAAACTCTCCAAGTCCACTTAACAAACTTAAGAGTCTGAGTTAGGGAGTGTTAAAGTCTAGTGTCATAAAAGTTAGTTGGGACCCCTCCTCTAACACAGTGGCTAAACCCAAGGTAAAGGAAAGGTAGAGGAGATAACCCCTCCAAATTCATACTAAGTGTAGTGGGGATCATGTTTTGAGAGTCATTCTTGGGATTCCACTGACTTCATTTGAATACGAAGCTTCATGGACCTCGAAGTCGTTCGATATCCTCAGTTGTATTCTAGACCATTTTCTTTCAGTACCCTCAAAATGCTTCGGACATAGTTATCTTTCTCATATGATCTGTCCGACTGTCGATTGTACTTGCCTAGTGACTGACTGCATGCTGGAAACCTAGTTTCATTTTATAGGGACTCACACAGGTGACTGTGAGGGTGTACCGCAGTACCTAGGACAGACGTTGGATCACGATTTTCAAAGTATACCCAGAGGGTGTTTCCGTGTTTGAGTTACACTTACACCGATAAGTTTCTCTAGTGTTGGTTGGCGTAACTGCTCTTCTTGCCATTCTATTGATTGCTTGATTTATCTTTAGGGACTTTTTAGTGGTGTGTTATGTGCTCCTTAGTTTTACATAGTGATTTAGTCAATCATTGCTTTGGGTCTCTGACCTAAGGTGGTAGACCTCCCACTTCGTTGGGCATGAGTACGTTTGGGTCTTCTGCTTAGAAATGTGAAGTTGACTCCTTATAGGCATATATTTTTGTACCACTGATTTACCAGAATCAATGTGTAGGAATTTTACGGACTTGAAGGAGCGTGTAAGGGAAGAACCTGTGCATAATATCTTCATGGAAAAAGTTACTGACGATACCAACCAAGGAATCCCTTCGCAAGGGGATTCTTGTGCTTTTCTTGTTTTTGGAAACATTGGTGTCCCTTTGATGGCCACTTTGTACATTCCTGGGTTGAATCTGGGACTACTGGTTTGGTTGGGTACCATTCCAAATGTCCTGAATGCTCTTGACGCTTCTCATTTAAGCATCTTATGCCATGGGCATCATGTTGATGTTACTTCATCAACAAAGTCTTATCCTCCTCTGTCTTCCTTCTCTCATGAAATTATAGCTAATAGTAACCAGAAGTATAAATGAAATAGAAAGACGAAGAATAAGAAGAAGAAATCACCAACCTCTATGAGTCATGTTGGAGATAGGTCGTCAACCTTTGCAAGTCATGTGGAAGACCAACACCTAGCCTTTTCAAGTCATGCTTGGGTAAAGAACCTAACATTTGCAAGTCATGCCGGGGGAAAAAGTCAAGTCACTGCTAGTCATACTAGCGATAGGTATGTAGTCTTTGTGAGTCATGTTATCCAAGCACTATGATAAACATGAGCACTATGATTTGTTGTTTTGTAATTCTTTTTTCTAAGCAAGGGCTTACAACATATTGCACATTTTGATAAACAAAGTCAATTTTAATAATTTATCAACACTAATACCAATATATTTTCAAGATACACATCATATTGAATAGAGTACCATTGTATGCATAAATATGTTAAGTACACAGTCACAAATTTTCGCTTGGAGAAGGTTTAGATTTCATCAACATGCACTAGTTCAATGTGAATAACATCCCATAAAATGTTAACAAAAGATCAATTTCCTTATGTCGACACACAATTTCACATGAAGTTAAAAAATCTGTGCTAACAAAAATGTTATCACCTCAAAATTTCTCACTTGCACCATTTTCAATAGTTACATGTGAATACATCATCATTAGCATGTATAACCTTCATCTCCAACTCATTTCCACCATCATATGACCTCAAACTTGCCAGAATAATCATAGTCAACCCTTAAATTTGACCAAAATTGGTTAGCATAGATATCGACCCATTATGTGCACGCAAATAGTGCAAAAACATCTCTAAAAAAACATGTTGGCCATTTAAATAATTGATTTTAACTATTTTCTACCCCCATCAATGCACCTGAATTGTCGTGATCAGATGTTAGTTACACATGGACAATATCAAACCCTAATTGTTATTTTTAACTTTGATCTAGTCACCTTTAACCACTATATGGAAGACCATGTCAAGGGGGGTATTTACAACACAACTATAAATAAAGCACTTGAGGTCACTCTCCACATCCATTGACAAAACTAAGGTTATGCTGTTAGAATGCCATTAGGACCTTGAGGACCTCTTTCTCTTGATCTCATATTCTAGCCTCGTTCTCCTATTCATCAACCAAGGTTGGATTTGGAAGTACATCAAGGAAACAAAGGACACATCCCAAGGAGGGGTTTTAGAGCCCATTTGGCTCGAGCAAGCTCATCCACCAGGTCTTGTTTCTTTGTCTTCTCATTATGTTAAATGGAAATCTCACATTGTTTCAATTTCCTAGTTCATATTAAGTAGGTTTTTCTTCATGCTTCAACTTTTATCTCTTATATGATCTAGGGTTTTATTGTTAACCTCTTAACCGTTTCCCTATGGTTCAATCCACTATCATTGAGCTTAAAGAATTTTTTTCTCCCTCATCAAAAGTGTTATACTCACGATTAAGGATAAGGCGCGAAGTGCATTTTATTATAGATATGATACATTCATATATACATTATGTTGACGATTGGATTCGTATTCCAATGCGTCTCTTGGACTTTTGACATTCATTACAATCTTGAATCTTTACATTCCATGAAGTTAGTAACCCAAAAGGATTATGTTTCCAACATTCCCCCCTTTAATATGAAGAGTTATATGTGAGTCCAAGGTGAGAGTTGATATCTGAAAGTGGGCAACTGAAATTTGGAAGTGTGCAGTTGATGATAATTGAATGTGCTCCTTGAATATGGTGGTTTTTGGATGACCAAAAATCGAATGGCTAGCAGAAGCCGATGTCTTCTACTAAATGGAGGTGGTGGTTTAAGGAAGACCACAAACCAATTTGGTGGTTTAAGGATGACCATAAACTCTAGAACCCTACTCTAGGCTCAATGGTTCCCGGAGCATTTCCTAAGTTAGCTAGACGCTGGCAGATGGTGTCTTCTACTAACTGAAAGTGTTCTCGAATGCTAATTTAAAGATGACCATAAATTGTTCTATGGCATAAATTGAATGTCTTCTACCAAGTGGAATTTTAAGGAGAGCCGAAAACCGTTGTCTAGCAGAAGTTGTAAGTCTTCTACTAAGTGGTGATTTAAGGAGAATCACAAACCAATCACGCTCTCTTCTCATGCTCGCTTGTTGTTTCTCAATTGATAATACTTCAAAACTTGAAGCCTCACTATCAATCGCTAATGTTGTTCCCCCTTGTTAGGGACAAGGTGAGAAGACCAAAATATATCCACTGCAAGCTCTGTTAATACTCGAGACTAGATTTGTTGGTATGTCTGACATATCTTCTTAGCTATTGATGACCATTGCCAAGAAGGAATCCATCCATAGTGATTCTTTACTATTGTAGATCTCTTGTGTTTGAAACACTTATATAAAGGATGACTGTGTTCACAATTCTTGCAAGGATGAAGTTAGAAGCATCTATCTTCAATGTGGCCAACTCGCTGACAATATTGGCATATTAGAATCTGCGCTTGAAATGGAGAAGGTGAATGTGAATTATCTTGAAGTAATCCAACACTCTGGAACTGGATCGGTTTGGTGTAATTCAAATTATGAAACGTGACATCCTTTTCATAACCGATATCGGTTCTAGTTCTATCTAATTTCTTCCCAAGGTCTGATGATCCGCTTGAAAAGAGGAAGTTGATCTGTACTTAAATCTCGAGCAGGCTCTGAGTGGTTCTTTTGATGACTATTGGTCTGAACCAACCTCATCATCTTCATCATATTCAAATATAGGGTTCTGAACAAGGAGTGGTTCAAAATGTTTTCAAAGATTCTTTACCTCAAGTGCATCATGAAGAAGTCGATTTTGAGTTTGAAGTAATGTTGTTTTCTCTTGAAAAACTTGTGCAAAGTGTTTTTATCAAATGTAACTATATTGTCCTCAGAAGAGAGGATTAGAATGTTCAATAACTCTAATATTTCATCAATTTGAGCCATAGCCACAGGGTTTCTTGCAACTCCACTCAGCGTTTACAATCACACTCCAAAAAATGAAATCTCAACTATGCAAATAGCAAATGGAGGGTGTCGGCTTCTACCGAAAATGCACCCATTTACAAGATTTAATTTCAAAAAGTGCAAGTAACTTACAAAGAGATTGTTTTCAGGTTACTTTTGAGATTCATGAAGGCTAATCTAGGTTGAATTGAACCCTAATTAGCTTTCCAAACGCCATAAATACCTGGCTTCGATCTACTCGCAACAGAGACCCGATATGCTTCTGCAAGTCGTTGTAGCTAGTACTTATCCGCTTCAGCATGGTGTTCAGCTTCTGATTCTCTCGTTCATGCGATTTATTTCTCGCACAAGTATCGCCATCTGCATGAATTACACGCCATTTCATGAGAATATTTTTATTTACAGGTACTCGAGAGCTTATTTACATGTATTTTTATTAGCTGTTCTGCTTGACGGGCTTCTTGACGGGCTTCTTCAATCATAAATGCGCAGTTAACTTTATAAAAGTAGCCGAAATTGCAGGGTCCCGGGAACACCAACACGTTAAAGCAAAAAAAAAGGGAGGATATGTCGAACTCGCATTTTAGTGTTGGGATTCTACGGTTTTGGCCATCAAATACTATTGTCCATCAAATAAAGTCAAAGTCGAAAAGCTTAATTTTTATAGGTGGAGGTGCGTTTTGAATTTCAACACCTTCCAAATTTCAACACCTATATTGCTTGCACATTCTATCGACCTGGATCTCCCTCTTCCATTCATCCCACCAATTGTACATTCCACCGACCAGGATCTCCCTCCTCCATCCATCCCATTCCACCGACCAGGATCTCTCTCATCCATCCCACCAAGAGATAGGATCTCCCTCCTCCATTCATCCCACCAATAGATAGAAGGAGAGGATGATATTTGGATTGTTGCTTCCTCCCATTCATTCCACCAATAGATAAATAGATAGAAGGACAGAGAGGATGATATTTGTATGAGTATATTGGCTTGTTGGGTCAAAGATGACTTCAGATTGGATGCTCCAAAGAAGAGCATGGATCTATTTGTATGAGTATATTGGCTTGTTGGGCCAAAGTTGATTTTAGATTGGATGCTCCAAAGAAGAACATGGATCTATTATGCACACAATTGTTTTGATCCTTGTAAAATGTATTTAAAAATATCTTAAAAACTTTCTTAGATTTGTGGCTAAAAAGATGGTCTTTTTCTACCAGATTGATTTACTTGGTTATTATGTAGATTTGCCAAGATAATATGAGCACTATGATTTGTTGTTTTGTACTTCTTTTTTCTAAGCAAGGACTTACAACATATTGTACATTTTCATTAATAAAGTCAACTTTATTAATTTATCAACACCAATACCAATATATTTTCAAAATACACATCATATTTAATAGAGTACCATTGTATGCATAAATTCGCTAAGTACACAGTCACAACCTTTCTCTTGGAGAAGGTTTAGATTGCATCAACATGCACTAGTTCAGTGTGAATAACACCCCATAAAATGCTAACAAGAGACCACTTTCTTTATGTTGACACAATTTCACATGAAGCTAAAAAATCGGTAGTAATAAAAATGTTATCACCTCAAAATTGCTTACGTGCACCATTTTCAATAGTTACATGTGAATATGCCATTATTGGCATGTATAACCCTCATCTCCAACTCATTTCCATCATCATATGACCTCAAACTTGCTAGAATAATCATAATCAACCCCTAAATTTGACCAAAATTGGTTAGCATAGATATCAACCCATTATGTGAAAGCAAATAGTGCAAAAAACCTCTAAAAAACTATGTTGGCCCTTTAAATAATTGATTTTAACTGTTTTTTGTCCCCAATCAATGCACTCGAATTGTCGTGACGAGATGTTAGTTACATGCGAGAAATATCAAATCTTAATTGTTATTTTTAACTTTGATCTAGTCATCTTCAACCACTATATGAAAGACTATGTCAAGGGGGGTATTTACTACACAACTATAAATAAAGCACTCGAGGTCAATTTGCACATCCATTCACGAAAGTGAGGTTATGTTGTTAGAATGCCATTAGGACCTTGAGGACCTCTTTCTCTTGATCTCATATTATAGCCTATTTGTCATATTCATAAACCAAGGTCGGAGTTGCAAGTACATCAAGGAAGCAAAGGACTCATCCCAAAGAGCAGTTTTAGAGCCCATTTGGCTCGAAAAAGCTCATCCATCAGGTGTTGTTTCTTTTTCTTCTCATTATGTTAATGGAAATGTCACATTGTTTCAATTTCCTAGTTCATATTAAGGAGGTTTTTCTTCATACTTTGACTTTTATCTCTTATATGATCTAGGGTTTTATTGTTAGACTCTTTAGCCATTTCCCTATGGTTTAATCCACTATCATTGAGCTTAAAGGGTTTTGTTCTCCCTCATGAAAAATACCCATCAACAAATTGATGATTCCACTAGGGAGTTGATCTAGATCTTCTTAGTCGATTGTGGGAATGATTTTTAACTCCCCATACCTTGGATTTATAGGATTTGAAATTGAAGTTTCTTGTTGTTCTTGTCTTTTTCTGTTTTAGGCAGGTTATGTGGTCGGAAGCCCTTGTTTCAAGCTCAAGCCTCGTAACTTCATCTTCCAGTTCATGGTCCAACATCGTTTTTGACCTTTTCTCTCCACTGGTCCAACATAGTTTTTAGGCCTATTTTCTGCACTCAACCAATGCAACTTTTTAACAAATTTTATGCACTTGTTCAATATATATTTTTCCCATTTTTATGCACTGGTCCAACACACTTTTTGGGGCAATTTTTTGCACTACCTTCAATTTTTTTTTATTTTCTAATTGTGTCCCTGTTTAAACAGTCCCCCTTTAGGGTCCTCCCAGTGTTATAACTCAAAATGCCACTACTATGCATTTCTTATGTTGGCCTACTCATCCATACATCTGCCAACCCTTTTTGTTGGAGTTTCTCTCAAAAAACACTTTTTTTGTATGGTATATGTTCCCTGATACATATGCAGAGCGTGTACACACACTAGTTGCATACCTAAAATCTTGCATACATATGCTAGTTGCATACCTGAAAGCCCATGTGTACTCTAAAAAATTACAAAAAAATATAAATTCCTCGCTTTCCGACGGAGTTTACGGGCTATTTTAGGTTGTACAACCATTTTACCTCATGTGTCCCTTTTGAAAACTGAATAACCATCATTTCTCCATATAAAAAGGGCCCTAGGGGGGTCATTTGGACATATGAAAGAGAGTAAAGAGAACTCTGCAAAAAAATTTCCCGTATATTCCAACCCTTTTTGCATTATGCTCTAAGTTTCATCCTCAACATTCCCTTCCATGCATCATCCTTATACAGTCCATCCCTTTCCCCTATATTGGCATGTTGGTTGTGAGGATAACATATTGGGAATTGTGCACTTGGAGTCAAAGTAGAGGAACCCAAGGGAGGTTCATGGAGCTACGCGGACAAAATTCAGTTTGTAACTTCCAATTTTGTTATTAATAAAAGAGAAAACTTCTTGTCCTAAATTGATCCAGATTTAGGAGCGGAACGAACTGATTAACAGACTGAATACAATAAACATGAAGATATGGAGAATAACACAAAAATCTACTGAACAATATCTTCTATTAAATAATGAAATATGATGAAACTGTAAAAATGAAAACTTGCTCAAATGGTGGTAGCTATCTCTGAGAAGAGACATGCTTGCTACACACATCTGTCTAAGAAGAATGCCTTACAATGAGGCTCCATACGCCTTTTTTATATTACTCTCGAATTCCAAAACTCTAGACGTCCAAAAACCTAACCCTAGAAGGTGAAACGCCAAAAGTTATGTGGGCCCTATAGGTAAGTTGGTGTAATTTGGTACCTCAACTTCCTAGGGTTGTAACATTTGCTTACAACCTTTGTTTTAGGCGTGTGATATCCCATTGGAATTTATTTTTTAGAGAAATACACATTCCTTCGTCAAACTCTGACTTTGTCTATAGATTGATTGTGGCAAGCCAAAAAAACAACGTTTAGGGCCCCAAAACAACCCCAGAAGTACAACAAGATGTGATGACATGAAAAAAATACAAAATAAGCCAGTTGGATTAGGCAAGAGGCCACTCGTATCCACTTGGAGGATGTGTGGGGCTTCAAACAACCCCACAAGTGTAGAACTCACAATTACAAAGAAATACAAAAGAACGTGTTGAACAAAAATGGACATGAGGAGCTAGTTGGAATAGGTGGGTGGCCACCAATATCCACCTGGATCAATCCTCCCCCCTTAGGAAGTAATGGTCTCCATTGCATTGAGTTCCCCCATTAGGTGAGGAAACTTCTATTGGATTTGGCCCCGGGTAAGCCACTTGCCTTGGTGTAGGAGTTTCCCTGCCTTAACAACCTGATAAAGATGGATCCTCTACTGGCGAGTGCCCTTGACATGTGTGTCCACAATATGATCATTGGATGCTTTTTCCATGTAGTTAGGGTTGAGATCTATTGGTTTTAGTTTTCCTGTGATCTCAGACGTGTCCAATAATGGTGGAAAATATGGTCGAAGGAGGTTCACATTGAATACGAGATGCAGACCAAGAAATGGTGGAGTGTTGAGCTCAAAAGAATTTCTACCCATAGCCTTGGTGAGAGTGTAAGGCCCAAAACAAAGTGGGTGAATCTTTCGATGGGGCTTGGTGAGACACTCCTTCTACAGATGTAACCAGACTTTGTCACCAACCTAAAGATAGTTTGGTACGATGTGTTGATCATGGCGCTACTTGTACTTAGCATTGGATTTCTGCAGAATCTCCTGGACCTGTTGACGGATGTGCTGAATCCACTCAATGAATCTAGTGGCTTTGTTGATCGCAGACTGATCATGGGAGATTTTGTCTATGCGGTGGCAAGAGGGAGTGCAACATCAAATGGTCCCAAGGGTTGGAATCCCAGACCTACCTGAAATGGGCTATGGTTGGTGGAACTATGGAGAGTCTGTTGTAAATGTGTTGGACATAGGGAAGACTCTCGTACCATGTACATGGATGCTTAAAATTGCACATGCCCAGGATGTGCACAATCATCTAATTGACGACCTCGATTTGGCCATTAGTTTGGGGGTGAAGGGCAGTGGATTTTGTGAGCTTGGTCTCCAACAGAGACCAGAGACTCGACCAAAAGGTGTTGAGGAACCTGTTGTCTCAATCATAGATGATGGTCTATGGTATCCCAAAGTGAACCCACATTCTCTCTAAGAAGAGCTTCCTAGTCTCTGCCACTATGACAATCTTCTTACAGGCTGTGAAGATGGCCATATTTGAAAATTGATTGACGACCACAAACACACAGTCATTTCCTTGCTTGGTGGACGACAAGCCAGACATGTAATCCATTGAGATGAATTCCCAAGGTTTCTTGGGAATAGTAAGAGGGGTATATAAGCCTTGCTTCTTAATGGCTGGCTTGGAAATGGCACAGGCAATGAAATATCTCATATACTTTCTAACGTCCTATCGAAGTTTTGGCGAATAAAAATGTTTCTGAAGAACGACCATGGTTTTCTCTATGCCAAAATGTCCTGCCACTCGACTGTAGTGGGATTCCCAAATCAGATTTGCACGCTCTCTTGTAGGAACACAAAGATGGCCCAGGTGGCATAAGAGTCTTTCCTGAATGCGAAAATCAGTGACATTTGTGACTGTACCTAAGAGCTGATATGTGGTGGTGAAGTCTGAATCTTGTTGATAAAGTTGGGGCCACTGAGAGGCCTCATATCCAAAAGAATAGAGCATGATGGTGAGTGCATCCACAGGGGGTCGACTGAGGCAGTCAATGACATGATTGTAGATACATATCTTATACTTGATGTTGTGGTGAAACTGTTGCAGGTAGGTGGACCATTTTTGATGGCGTTTGTTCTGCAATTTCCCTTATGTCTGTATGAACTACAGAGGCTTGTGATTAGTGTGTATGATCATCTCTTTCCCTAGAATTTAATGTTTCCATTGACGACTTTCTTGTACACTAGAATACGTTTCCTTGTCATAGGTGGGTTATTTCTGAACAGTATCAGATATTTTCTCACTATGGTATGCCATCGGATGCTCATGTTGAGTGAGAATTGCGCCCACAACATAGTCAGATGCATCAGTCTCAATATCAAATGGTTGTTGCAGATCGTGCAAGGACARTATCAAAGYTGAGCACAAATGATGCTTAAGATCATAAAATTCTCGTTGTTTCTCCTTCCTCCACATGAACTTGTCCCTACCATCGCCCCTGGTCACGTGGATGAGGGCCCATGCAATATGGGAGAATCCCAACAYGAACCATCAGTAGAAGTTGGTTAGCCCCAGAAAGCTCTAAAGCTCGGTCAGTGTGGTTGGGGTTGGCTAGTCACGGATGACTTGGATCTTAGCTGGATCAGCATGTACCCCATTCTCATAAAAAATGTATCCCAAGTATTGGACCCTGTTCATGGCAAAAGATAATTTTTCCAAGTTGGCATACAACTTGTGCTGCCACAAAGTGCACAAAACCTGTTGAATATGCTGCATGTGCTCTTCCCACGTCCTGCCGAAGATGAGGATGTCGTCCAAATATAGCACCACAAAGTATTTGGTGAAGGGTCTCAATACATCATCCATCAAACTCATGAAAGTGGTTGGTGCATTTGTTAAGCCAAAGGGCATGACTAGCCATTCGTAGGGACCTTCTTTAGACTTGAAGGTTGTCTTCCATACATCAGTTTCTTTGATGGGAACCTAGTGGTAGCCAGACTTTAGGTCAATATTGCTGAAGAACTGCCCCCCTTGAGTTGGTCAAGAAGTTCATCAATCCTGGGAATGGTGTAGCAGTTCCTTACTGTGATTGTTTTTAAGGCTCTGTAATCAATGCAGAGTCTCCAAGTCCCATCCTTCTTCTGCACCAGTACAATCGGGCTTCCACAAGGAGAGGATACGGGTTTGATGTTCCCCTTTTGAATAATCTCTCGTATTTGACGCATGATTTTTTCATTCTCCATAAGCGAGCACCAATAGAATGGTCCATTAGGTAGAGGTGTGTCGGGGGTCAGATCAATTGCATGCTTGACTTGGCAGTGTGTCGGTACCCCTAAAGGTGAGGAGAAGATGTCTCTGTATTCTTCCACGATCCCATACACTTGCTTCTACTGAAAATAAAGGCATTGTGTAAAGGCCACAGATGTGGCAGCAACCTTCTGCTCACTGTGAGCAAGGATCACAAAGAAGACGAACTTCCCGGTCTGTGAAATGACCTTACTGCATTGCTTAGCAGAGATTAAAGAAATAGCAGTAGGCGACGCTACCTCTGGGATCCTGTACAATTGCCTACCCAAAGTAACAATAACACTACGAGGTCTAGACTCATACACAGCATGATGCATGACGCTTCCACAAATATGGTTGTCCTAAAATAACATCACAAACTTCAAGGGGAGAAATATCACATAGTACATCCTCTTTGAAAGGCTTGATGTCGTAGGGAAGATGACATTGTTGGCTGACATGGAGATCTCTTCCTTGGTGAAGCCAGCCAATGGTGTAGGTTGCGGGTGTAGTGTCATTGGCAGGTCCAACCGCTTGACGACGTCTACTGAAATCAAGTTCTTATGACTACCGCTGTCGAAAATGAAATGAATCAGAGCCCCCTTGACCCACATCTGCAAGTGAAAGAGGTGTTCCCCTTCCTCTGGTTCTTCTAGTTCACTCGAACGGAATTTGGTGGTAGCGATGGTGGCACTGGGTTCAAAATCGATAATCCTCTTCCCTCCTTTAGGATTTGACTCAGAATCAAAATTAGCCTCTGACTCGAAAGCCTTCATCTCGACCACAAGGGACTTCTTGGAGCGTCATTCTCCGGTGTTGTGCCAAGGACTTTTATGGTACTCACACCATCTTCCCGTGTCCTTCTTCGTCTTCTCATTGCCCTTCTTGTGATGCAGCCTAGAATGGTTTTCCTGAGGGAGGCCATGTCAAATTGGTCCCTTGTTGTGTGGGTTGGGAGTGTCGTTTCCCTGCTTTGGCTGTGAGGGGTTTGTAGATCCAAAATCTCACCATTTCTGCTTAAATTTCTTCTCAATCTTGACAACATATCTATAAGCCGTGCCCAAAGAGGCGATGTCCAAGAACTTCATTTATTTTTGAATGTATCTATGCAAACAACTGTGGTATTTGAGAACCAGATGATGCTCAAAGTCTTTGATACCCAATTTGGTGCGTTGGGTATGGAAAATATTGGTGAAATTTGGTACTGCCTGGTCCCTTTCTTGATGTAGGGTGGTCCATCTGGTGTACTGGTCATCCTATCTTCCAACAGGGTAGTATTGTTCTTTAATGGCATCCTGGAAGGAATCCCATGTAGGGGCCACCAAAAACATTGTAGATTCCTCCACTGCCCTTTTCTCAGAGTAAGTATCCCACCAGTCTTTAACATGGAAAACGACCTTGAGGAGTGAAAAAGTGATCTTTTCCCTATCGAAAAAATTATGGACCGAAAAATATCCTTCGAGCAGATTCAACCATTTATCTACAACATCTACATCTATAATTCCTTCAAATAATGGAATATCAAAATTTACATGTACCTTGAAGGGGGTTGAATGGCCTCTTGATGAATATGCTTCTCATGTGGGCAGTCATCGAAGGATCTACGTGAAGTTGTCGATCATTTCATTCCTTTTCCATGCGAGGGATTCCTCGAGCAACATTTTAATAGGATATCCTACTCCATAATATTTATTTTCGTCCCCCATGGGTTGTTGTTAGGCTCAGCATGGTCGATATGGTAATGGCTCAATTGGTTCGAGTCCCAACTTCTTGTACCCAGATCTTGTTGGGGACATGCACGAAGAAAGACAAAAGAAGAGCAGACTGCTTTGATACCACTGATCTGGATTTAGGAGTGGAAAGAACTTATTAACATATTGAATACAATAAATACAGATATATGGAGAATAACACAAATATATAGAGAAAAACATCTTCTATTAAACAAAGAAATAGGTCGAAACTGTAAAACTGCAGAACTGAAAACTTGCTCGAATGGTGGTAGCTATCTCTGAGAAGAGATGTGGCTACTACGTGCATCTGTCTGAGAAGAATTCATTACAATGAGGATCCATAGGCCTTTTTTATATTACTCCTGAATGTCAAAACCCTAGACATTCAAAAACCTAACCCTAGAAGGTGAAACACCAAAATTATGTGGGCCCTATAGGTAAGTTGGTGTAATTTGGTACCTCAACTTCCTAGGGTCGTAACTTTTGCATACGACCTCCATTTTAGGTGTGTGATAGCCCGTTGGAAAGGTATTTCAGAGAGCGACACATTCTTCCATAAAAATATAACTTTGTCTATAGTTTGATTGTGGCGAGACAAAAAAACAATGTTTAGGGCCCCAAAACAACCCCCG
Organism: Picea sitchensis; assembly: GCA_010110895.2. Classification (NCBI taxonomy): domain Eukaryota; kingdom Viridiplantae; phylum Streptophyta; class Pinopsida; order Pinales; family Pinaceae; genus Picea; species Picea sitchensis. The sequence goes on from SNQJ01S0009795.1 coordinate 116,478, forward strand.
AATTACAACAAGATGCACTGACATGAAAACATATAAAATAAACTAGTTGGATTAGGTGAGAGGCCACCCGTATCCACCTAGAGGATGTGTGGGGATTCAAAGAGCCCCAAAAGTGTAGAATTCACAATTACAAAGCAGTACAAAATAATGTGTTGAGCAAAAACGGACATGGGGAGCCAGTTGGAATAGGTGGGTGGCCCTAATATCCACCTAGATCACAGATCTTCATGTCTTGATATTTACATTTATGGATTTTTTTCATGAATATCTAACCATTTAGATGATCTTTATAGTTATGTGTGTGTTTTCATAGTTTGTTATGTAACATTGTTTCAAGCCATCTTTGGGAGGAGGCCTACAATCTTGGAACAGACAACAACCGGGAGGGATCGACAACAATCGAAAGGACTCAAGGTACACATTTTGATCTTCTCTCTCTTCCCTTAATTATCATAAGGTCTTGTTGGATATGGGTAGAATAGAAGTTTTTATGTCTTTTAAGGTATCAAGGCTCTTCCTAGTCACTATACCTAGATTAGGGGGATTTTCCTGCATATTAGAATTGGCGACTCCACTAGGGAGGCTCTCCAGGGTCTTGTTAGGAGATTTTTGTTTGGCTTGAATTCTGTTTTTTTAGTGTTATGAGTCTGTTTGGGTCTCTATTCACCTCCCATGTGCTTACCATCTTCTCTGATCTAAGTGCTCTGTCTTGATATTTCTATTTTTTTATATCTTTTAGTAATGTACGTGCCATATTCTATACCCAACCAATGTACATATGTGTTTTTTATTATACACAACCCACATACATACACATGTTGAATGTGCATAGCATGTGTGTCTGTTATCTTGAAGAGTTTTTCAAAAGACTTTTCTTTCCTTTTAGGAAACCTTTGGTTTCTTAGGTTTTCCTGAGTTCCAAAGGCCTCTATTGACTATGGTTTGGCTAGGTTCAAGGCTTAGATTTTCTATGCAATTGCAAAGAAATCCTCTTGTCTTTATGTGTTTCTAAGCATTCTTGGATTATTTTTAGTTTCAATTTTTAAGAAAAATGAGTTGCATTTTAAAAAAAATTACCCCTCATGGATAGGGGGGCCCATGAATCGTGTATTTTGCAATTTATTTTAGCATCTTTTGTTATTTTTTCTTTGAGTGAAAGAAAAAAAAAACTAGTTTTATGCTAGTTAGGTCTCTTTCTTTCTTTGTATTGCTTTGCATTGTTATTTGAAAAAGAAAAAGGAATTAGCATAGGGTTGTGTTTTCTTCTCATATTAAAAGCATTTCAAAAGAAAAATAAGAAAGAAAATCCTTTCATTTGCTCTTTTTTTTCTCTTGAAAGTTGCATTGTGCATTTTGTATGGAAAGGAGAAAAGATTGCATCTTTAGGTTTGAAAGATTATTCATTCTTTTTCTTCTTTGAAACTCTTTTCATTTGAAGGATTAGTGTAAAGTTTTATTTTCCAGTTTTCTTATAAGTTTCATTTTTTCAAGAGTCTCAAACAACATTAGTTTCACTACAATTTTCCTGACATAGTTATCTTGCTCATACCATCTTCCTGATTGTCAACTATACCTGCCTAGTGATTGACTATGTGTTGGAAACCTAGTTTCCTTTTATAGAGAATCACGCTGGTGAATGCAAGGGTATATCGCAATACCTAGTACAGATGTTGGATCATTCTTTGCAAAGTATACCCAGAGGGTGTTTCCATGTTCTAGTTACAATTACACCAGTAAGTTTGTCTAGTGTTGGTTGGCGTAATTGTTCTTCCTGCCATTCTCTCGATTGCTTGATTTATATTTAGGGAATTTTTAGTGATGTGCTTTGTGCTCCTTAGTTTTCCATAGTGATTTAGTCAGTCATTGATTTGGGTCTCTCGCCTAGGGTGGTACATAACCCACTCTTTCGGTCGTGAGTACTTTTGGGCCTTCCACTAAGAAACGTGAAGCCACCTCCTTATAGGTGTATATTTTTGTACCACTAATTTACCAAAGTCAGTGTGTGAGACATTTACAAACTTGAATGATCCTACAAGGGAAGAACCTGTGCATAAGATCTTCATGTCCAAATTTACTATTGATACCAACCAAGGAACCCCTTCATAAGGGGATTCTTGCGCTTTTCCTATTTTTGGAAACACTGGTGTCCCTTTGATGGCAACTTTGTACATTGATAGGTTGAATCTTAGACTACCGGTTTGGTTGGGTACCATTCCAAATGTGACGAATGATAGACTTGACATTTCTTAGTTAAGCATATTATGTCATGGGTATCATGTTGATGTTCCTTCATCAACAAATTCTTCTCCTCCTCTACCTTCTCTGGTGAAAGTATAGATACTAGTAAATGGAAATATAAATGAAATAGAAAGAGGAAGCATAGGAAGAATAAATCACCAAACTCTATGAGTCATGTTGGATATAGGTCGTCAACCTTTGCAAGTCACGTGGAAAACCAACACCCAGCCTCTGCAAGTCATGTTGGGGGAAGCAACTAGCCTCTCGAAGTCGTGCTAGGGGAAAAATTCCAGTCACTGCTAGACATATTGGCGATAGGTCTATAGTCTTTGCGAGTCATGTTATCGACCAATCACCAACCTCTACTCATGTTGGAGATGAGAAAACAACCATTGCTAGTCATGCTAGAGTCATTGATTATGTTAAGAAACCTAGATGGACAATACGTAAGCCTAAGTTCCCTTGTAAGTTGCAAGGGAGATCACCTTACTCATCTATGCCCTAGAATTCCAGAGGCACGAAGATTGTGTCCATGTGTGTAATCTCTTCTGATTATGAGTCTTCTTTGGTTTCCCTACAATATATTCATCCTTTAGTTGGTGAAGTGGTCATGCCAATTCAATCTTCGACTAATCCCACTCCTCTTTTGGGGGCTGATGTGCCTTCATACCATGTTGTCTCGCAACCTACTTAGCCAATGGTTGAGTAATTATTCGTGTCTATGAAATATTTGATCGAACTCACACTTCTCTGCGAAAGTGTCGAGTCTACCAAAGTGGTCACGCCGATGCAATCTTCAGTTGATCCCACTCTTCTCTTGGAGGGTGTCGAGTCTACCAAAGTGCTCACACTGATGCAATATTCGACTGATCCCACTCTTCTCTTGGAGAGTTTCAATTCTACCAAGGTGGTCACACTGATGCAATATTTGGATGACCCAACTCTTTTGATGGGGAGTGATGTGTCTACCGACTATGTTTTTAGTATTGCAAGTTCAGTACTTTCAAAACAAGGGGGCATTCTGCTCAATTCGAGAACACCCCCTCCAAGTCCTAGGATGGTTTCCTTTGATTGGAATGACCTTATTGAGCCCCACCTTATTTCTTCTGCACCTTTTCAAATAAGGGTTGAATTTCATTCAAAACAATTTGACCGATGTATTGTGGATGAAGGAGCCTCCAAAAGTATTTTATCCTCATAAGATTGGTCAGATTTGGGTTCTCTCGAGCTTGTGTCTGCTTCACATGAGATATTGGATTTTGAGAGATGTCATAGTGAGCATTTGGATATTCTTCCTCATTTTCCTATATCATTAGGTGGGAATACTGTCCTTGTCGATGTTATAGTGGTGCAAGGCCCGTTAGATTTCAATATGTTTCTCAGGCATGATTATGTATATGCTATGAATGTTGTGGTATCTATGCTCTTCTGGGTGATGCATTTCCATCACAATGGAAGCATTGTCACTATCAACTAGTTGGAATATAATAATCACCATCCTAATTCAACGTTAGTTCAAGATTCCCATTTATATGTTCCCAGTGTTCGTGTAGATTCTATGTCGCCATGGATAAATTATGTGGCATACTATCCTTCATGTTGAATTGATTCTGAGCAGGAACATATGAAATCACGTTTTCCTTCTTGAGACATGGTATCGAAAATTGATAAGTTTTTTCAATCCAATGGGGGCATGGGATCCCTTGCTTCCCCCTCTTGGTTCGAGTGGTCTTGAGTCTCCTTTTGAGTTTGATCTCGCTATTTGTAGATTCTCAATCCCTCGTTCTTGTGATTCTTCATTGACAGACTCTGCCATTCTTGGCCAAAAAATCCATTGTCATATGGAATAATGTCAATTTACTTCTCCCTTTGGGACTTTCGATCCTCCTTGTTCACGTGATTTCTCGGATTTTGAATTTCCTTCGGATGAAGATATACTTGAATCCATGACTACGATTTCTATACCATGGGAAGACTTACACTGTGGTTTGTATTTTATTCCCTTTTGGGAGACTTTCCAGGTTGACTATAGAAGATACTCTTGGTCAAAGCCTAGCAACGGGCTCTACATGAACCAGTACCATGCATGAGCCATAAGGTTGCACGGTGCCTTGTACCATATTATATAGTCTAGGTTTGTTATTTTCAATTTATGTATTCAGTAGAACCTCTTATTTTTCGAAGTTTCTATCTATATTGGATTTATTGACTTCTGTATGAGTGTTATTGGCCTTATATACAAGATCTTGGAGACATTGTTCTTTGACTTTTTTTTCATCATATCGATCCATTCTAACATGTATTGACCTCGAAACTGGAATATAGGTTAGTTTTTTCCCTACTTGCATTTTTTGCATTATCCGTTTCCTATTTCATTTTGCCTTATGATCGACCCCACTGAATTGTGACACTAACCTTCCTTGCTGATAAGCGTGTCATACTTTATGTGGTAGAGCCTTCCTTCCATGGGAATCCTAGTTAGAGCCTTGTTTTCCATTTGGTGTCCATGCCAAAGTTTTTCATAGTCACGAGAGTCTTTTTAGTCCTACCATGACTTTGTGTTGAAGCCTCATCCTTCTTCTTCATCTTTTTTCTGGCCTATACCCATGGGGACTCCCCAAGAGCATGGCTTGTCGTCTTTCAAGCTCACTTAAAATATGAAAGTGACATCTAACTGGAATTTATTTATCCTTTTAGGCCTCATTTAGATTACATAATAAAAGGAACCCCCCTGGAGTCTTCTTTAAGCCCTTTTTAGACTCCCTAAAATTGAAAAGATCCTCTAGCGCTCTTGTTTCCCTTCAGACTCGTCAAACTGAAATTTGAAGGTACATTTTTCTAGCCATAGTTTACCCCTTTTTTGGTCCAGATGGATAATTGAGGAAACCTTTATGCCCTAGGAGATATGGTTCACTAGGAGAGTTTTCTCAAGTATAAATTTACCCCTTTTTTGGGCCGAGGAACTAAAATTACAAAAAAGGGCCATTCTCCTTGGTTTTGGTTTATGTCTTTTTTGGGCCTTGGAGATTATTTACAAAAAAGGACACCCCTGGAGTCTTCTTTAAGCCCTTTTCAGATTCCCTAAATAGGAAAAGAGCACCGCGTGACCTTGTTTCTTTCACACTCGTTAATATATCATGAAAGAACATCTATTTGGCATAAGTTTAACCCTTTTTCTGACCAATAGATTAACTAGGAAAAATGAATACCTCGGGGAATTTGTCCCGCTAGGAGATTTTTCTTAGGTATTTAGATTATCCCTTTTTCAGAACTAAATTTATGAAAAAGGGAACTATAGTTCTCCTTGGTATAAGTTTAAACCTTTTCCGGACCTCAGAGAATCGACTTATGAAAAAAGGTGCACCTCAAGAGATTCTTCTCGCCGTGAGATTATTCCCAAATATTTTGTTATCCTTTTGCGTCCTTGGGGGTGTAACTGTATGAAAAATAACACTTTGGAGTCTTCTTTTAGTGTTTTTTTAGACTCTCTAAAAGTGAAAAACCACCGATCTTACCTTCTTTGGGCTCGTAAAACTTTACATCAAAGGAGTCTCATTGTGTCATTTCGTAATCACATTGCATTCTTGCACCTTTGGCCTAATGTCGGCTCCATTTTGTTAATATTGAACCTTTAGAGAATTCCTTAGGTGCAATCCTTGTATCAATTTTTCCTTTGCGATCTAACACCTTGACCCATGGAGGAGTTTTTCTGAGTGTCTTTATCCTTCACATGTTTCCTTGCACTAAGCATTAATATATTCCATGCACTTGGAACCAATTTGCTTTCCCACGACACTCATTCCTCCTTTGTAATGTAGAATTCTTTTATTATTTTTCAAGCTCGTTAAATACGTGAAAAATATAAAAAAACAAAATATTCCAAAAAGAGAGAACGGGGTAACATTCTCTTTTATTGGCATTAATCTAGTCACCTTTGGACAAAGCACACCCTTCAGTTTGTTCTGCAAGCATTGCGATCTAGTATGGCCTTAGAAAGTTGTTCTCGTTACATAGAGTTGTGTCCTCCTCCGTTTGGTTACTCTTCCAAACATATGGAGAGTTTGTTGTGCCTCTTGTGCCACATACTTATGTCAATAACATGTTGACTGAGTATTTTCATGTTTCGTTCTCTTGTCCAACGTGAATTCTTGCAACCCGAGTCGACCATTCTGTGATAAGTCTCTTGACCTTCATGAGTCAACCATCCCAAGAGTCATCTCAATCACATTTTGAATCAATGAAGTTCTTTTCCTGATGATTGAGGTCCTCTAGTATTTCCACGATGACATGTTGAAGATCTCAGAGTAGTGATTCTTACACTCCTACTATACTCCTGCTTGTTTTTTGAAGATCTTCAAGCTATTTCTCAAGTTATGAAGCTATGATTGCTAACCACATGTATTAATACCTCCTAAAGGTTCATATGACATTGTATATCTTTCGATGATTTTGAGATGTAGATTTGTTGTGTATTATTCGCGGCTACACTTTATATTGGCATACACATTGGTCATGTTTCCATTATTACTATATATGGCATGGATCTACAGTGTACTTGATTGACAACCATTCTTAGTTTGTCCCAAGCATGGGTATGCACGCCTTGATGATTATTAATATATTGTAGATGATGCACTCACAGATACTCGCTTGTGATTACTCGACTCCAGTTCCTTCCCACTTTATTAAAGATGTTGTAATGTATTTCGACCATCAGTTTCTCTTCTAACCTCAAACATTTGGGGGAATCTCTTATAACTAAAAATCCCACTACTATGCATTTTTAATGTTGGCCTACTCATTCACACATCTGCCAACCCTTTTTGCTGGAGTTCCTCTCATTTTTATTTTTTGTATGGTATGCCAACCTGATACATATGCAGAGTGCATACACACACTATATGAATACCTAAAATCCCACATACATATGCTATATGCATACCTGAAGGCCTTCGTGTACTCTAAAAAATTGAAAAAAAATATAAATTATGTGCGTTCTGGTGGAGTTTATGGGCCATTGTAGGTTGTACAACCATTTTACCTCCTGTATCCCTTCTAATAACCAAATACCAATCATTTCTCCATATAAAAAGGGCCTAAATAACCATCATTTAATTTGGACATATGAAAGAGAGGCAAGAGAACTTTGCCAAATTTTCTCCCTTGTATTCCAAGCCTTTTTGCATCCTGCACTGAGTTTAATCCCCAACATTCCCTTCCATCCATCCTCCTCATGCAATCCATCCCTTTCCGCTATATTGGTATGTTGGTTGTGAGGATAACATATTGGTAATAGTGCACTTGGAGTCAAAGTAGAGGAACCTAGGCGAGGTTCGTGGAGTGGCACCAACAACATTTAGGTTGTAGCTTCCAATTTTTTTATTAGTAAAAGAGAAAACTTCTTGACCCAGATCTTTATGTCTTGATGTTTACATTTATGGATGCTTTTCATGAATATATAATCATTTAGATGAACTTGATAGTTATGCATGTGTTGTCATAGTTTGTTATGTAACATTGTTTCAGGCCAACTTTGGGAGGAGGCCTACAATCTTGGAATGGATAACAACCAAAAAGGACCGACAACATCCGAAAGGACTCAAGGCACAAATTTCAATATTCTCTCTCTTCCCTTAATTATTGTAAGGTCTTGTTGTATTTGGGTAGAATATAATATTTTTTTTTCTTTTAAGGTGTCAAGGCTCTGCCTAGTCGCTAGACCCGCATTAGGGAGATTTTTCCCCATAACACTCGAGTTGATAGGTGGTTGGTACTATATTGTAATGCGTTTTTAGGGAAACATTGTAGGTAGAGAAGAGAGACCCTAGGGTTCCTAGTATATTCCATTTTTAGGGTTTCTCTTTTCTAAATTGCATCTTCCTAATTCAACATACTAATTACAAAACCATTGTTATCTTGGGTAGTTTCTTGAATTTTCTTCAAACCTAAATAAAATATTCCTCTTTGCATTAATATTTTCCCTTATTTTGTGCTTTCTATTTGAGACATTTGTCTTTACTTTTTCCATCTTTCTCTTTAGTTATTTTTCAAATTCCAACTCTTGTATGTTGACTATTATAAGAAGCATTTTTCAAAATAAAACTCAGTTAAGTTGAATAAAAGAACATACCTTATTCTTAGTATTTGACTTACTCAGTTTAACTTTTCATTTTGGAAATTGCACAGTCATATAAACCCTAGTCCTTATTTAGGTTGGAATAGAAGTTTTTCTTGTTGATTTAAATGGATTAATAGTTATTTATAATTAAGAAGTTAAATTGGGTAAAAAAACAAGTATCTTTTACTTTAGTTTTTGTATTCTTTTGAGCTAGTATTTCAATTTCAAGTCTCTTTAATTGCAAGCATTCCTATTTCAAGTACATTTCTTTTTGAATTTGCTTACACTAAAAATACACACACTTCACTCCTTAATTAAATGTTTGTTTCATAATCCTAAGCTTAGGCTAAAATCAACCACCTAACTCGTTAAATACCCACTTTGGACCAAAATAATTTTGTAGCTAAGTCAGGGTTGTTGGGATAGGAATCTAAATAACTCACCAAAACCATTTACATCTGAAAGATATTTTTTTGACTGGATAGAGAACTTAAAATCCTTTCTATTAGATATGGTCAATAACCATTTAGCAAGTGGCATGCTCTTTGAAGTGGTTAATGCCAATTTTGGGAACAAATATTTGATTGCGACTCCTAAATATTTCAATATTAAAGATACTCTAATTGTTTGATTAAGCTTGAAGGCAAGGTAACATGTTGTACGTATTTGTGAAGTGGTATCTTAGTGACCATTATAATAGGTTTCTACTTGAGTGGCCCTTGCAAGGGAGAGGGAACCTGAGATAGATTTATACTGGCCATTAGGGTTTGATCACCTCTTGTGGTAGGTGTTTGGGAGGCCCTTTTTCTACTCTTCATCCCCTTTGTTTAGTGGTCCCTATACCTGTTCATAGGAAAGGGTTTGGAAGAGTCATAGTCTAGGCTTGTTTGAGCACTTTTGGTTTATATTTTGGCTAGATTATTTTTTATTTTTTAGGATGGAAGCTTCAATTAGGACATTCACATTGTGATCCAAACACACTTAAGACTACTTGTTGCTACACATAAGAATGTAGTATCGTTTTTTGAACACTTATTTTTTAATTGTTTGATTTTATGACTCTAGTTGTTTTATAGATTAATTGTATCTTTAAGAGAGGCATTTACACTTAGGAACCATTGCATACCCTAGGAGAATACCTTGTAGACTTCGAGACCTACCTCCATTAGGAATTCCAGGTCATGGATTATTTCCTATTGAATGAGTTAGATTTGAACATCCTAATCATTCTTTCATCTTGTTATCTTCAAATTTGAAAATCTCATATTCTTTATATTTATAAACATTGTCCCCTTCAATGCCATCTAGTGCTATTGTTCCTAGAGTTACTTTATTTTGAAGTAGTTTACCTCTGCCTAACCCATATACAACCTTTGTTTCCATCATGACAAGAGCTAATCAAAGTAAAAACCAACTTCAAATGAAAACTCAACCCACCCTACCTTATATGGATGGGTTGAATCTCTCATACTTAACCAAACTCATAAATGAGCCTATTCGACATAACACTACTTGGCCATCTGATCCACATCTTGAGGGATAAGATTCAGAAGGCTTGAATGGCGAGAGAGGAATATAGAAAACATACAAATATGCCATGAAATTAGTCAGAATAAGATTGATAAAAATCCATGAATTGAATACACCAAAAAAATATGAATGAGAGAGAGAGAGAGGATTTCATTAAGAAGAACCATTACATGCAATGAGGCCAATTTTGGGACCTCTCCTTCCCAACCTTCACTCTCTTCGTATTTCCTTTTTATAAGGTGTCTTTTTGACAAAGACAATTTTTATTAGGTTTGAATATGTTAATTACGTATCTATCAAGTTCCATTTTACATAAAAGTATGAATTTATGACTTGTACATCCAAAATTAGACTATAATCCCCCCTAACATTTAGATCACCATCTATGCCAACCAAGTTACCCTTTGATATCCTTAAGTTTGAGGCCATGTGAGAGAGGACCCCTCCAATCATAGCATGTTCTTCCACCTTTGGTGATCATCCCATAGTATCATGGATGACTCAATTAGACTTCAGTTGTTTCAATGCACCCTCATATGTGTGGCCATCAAATGGTAGATTGATCAAATTTTCAATACCCATAACATATTTGAGTCCATTGCCAATGTAATTTAAACCTTTTTTAGCTTCTAGTTCACCATGATGTTGGGATTGAAATCCTTATAAACTTTTATTAGTCTACAACTACCAATATCCTAGATCATGTTCATGAATGTCATAGGTCCATATGTGGTTTGTGTAAGCTTGAAATTAATGATTAATTCATTTTGTACTAGTTCTGAAGTCCTTACTTCCTCCTATAACCAAATATTTGGATATAACCATGCCCAAAACTAAGAGGGAAGCCATCCAAAAGGATAAACAATATAACTCAGTTTATTCCCAGTCAAAGTATTTGTACACCATTATTCTTGATGCTCCTAAATATTGCTTAGGAGATATGTCTACACCGAGGAAATCCCATGCCACTAATGATGTTATTGGGTATATTTCACATAGTCATTTGTACCCTTATCCCTTGGATCTAATATGTACGATAACCCATATGGTATATTTAGTACCTCTTATCCCCCAGATCATGTAGGGCATCCCTTGATGCCTTTCAATTATTATAATTCTCAACTAGATCCATCTCATTCCACATCTCAAGTCAGAACTAACACATCTTACTTAGGTCCTCCTACACACCAACACATGCATAGTCATACTTGTACCATTTCCTCTTGCATTGGGCCAACCACAAATATGTATTATCCCTTTCTTTTCCCTTCACGAGTAAACTCAATACCTCCAATTATAGTACATCAACCCCTGTTGGTTATTCTTCTATTCTGTTTGAGTTCATATTGACACAAGGTTCATGTCTGTTCGAGTTTCCAACAAAGCCTCTCAAACTATCGACCCTCCTAGTAAACCAGAAGGCAACACAACGCACATAATGCACTGTGCAGTCACACCTGGGATAGTCTTAATGGGTGGATGAAATACTCATGTGTTTACAACCTAGGATTGAGTGAAAGATCTGATAACTGTGTAAAGGGATTTCTACTTTTACTTATTCATGCAGTATACCATTATTCACGATTAATGCAAAAAATATACTAACTCATTCATTCATCATAGCAATATTTACTTGAAGAAAATAAAGGATTACATGAATTCAATCACATAACACAGATGCTACCATGGTTCACCCCCTCCTGGGCTATGTCCACAAAGATCTGGCTCTTCTCTCTTTATTATAGTAGTTCTTCATCACAACTTCGCGCGCTTTACAATTATCCTTAGTTGGGAGATATCTATATTAGGTAGAATAGATCACACCAAGCTCCTCAGCCTGCGATATAACTCTCAAGATATACCCTCCTCAATCCTCTCTAGCTCAAAAGCTTACAAAATTAGATCATATAACAAAATATTACATATTGGCTTGCTACAAGAATTCTCTCTATAATGACGACTTATCTCTATATTCCTCCGATCCCCTTATGATACCTAAGTATCTATATTTATACCTCTCTATATCTTTGGCCATTACAATACATTACCAAAACCTTAACCCTATCGTCGTTAGGTCTTCCATGCGCGCATGTTGTTCTCCCTTCTAGCTGTTGCTTTCCTCGTGCATGCCTTCTTTCCAAAACTTGCCTTTATTTCTGCTTTGGTATGCCTCCAAGAAGCCCCCAACACTGACATGTGGCTCGTCCTGAGCCACCTAAAAAAAATATTCGATCTCCTTGGTGATCACCTGGAATTTTTCCTTGAGCTCTATTTCCTGTGTTTTCACTTGCACTGTCTTCTCCTTGAGTGTGTCCACTATCTGGATTGCAATTTCGCCACTGACCAATTGTTGGCCTTTGACCAAGTTTTGGAGATCCTTGGTCAGGCTTGAACTATTTTGGGACTTCGACAACCTGTCGAGGGCATAGGACAAGAAGCGGAGATCGCCGAATCTTGGCTCCTTTTTAGGGCAGTTTTTGGGTTTTGGGCTTATGTAACGGGTATGGGATGTCGGCCCATGGGTTTAGCCATGTTTGGGCCCATTTTGTAATGTATATATATAAAGTTAGGCGATGTAAGTAGGTGGTTCTAAAGGGAAAGTGAAGGCCAATGTGCTAAGTGCAAGAGATAGTTGTAAATGCTTTGTGCATACTGTGTGAGACTTGCAAAGCTAAGTGCAAGTGACTGTGTAAAGGATTTGTGTTGTAACCTAGCTCGGGGAAGGAGGATCTGGGGAGGTGTGTCCAGATCTCCTATCCTATGAGGAGTAGGACCTTGTACCTCTTTTCATGTAGATGATTGACATAAGACAATAAAGAGAAGAAGAGTTGGTGGACGTATCCCCAGACTAGGGGTGAACCACGTATATCCTGTGTTGTGGTTGCTTTGTGCATTATGGTTGTTTTATGGTTAATATGATTAATGCTTAGTGAAATGATGTATGCCTAGATGAATATGATAGCTTACTGCCTAATGATGTGAATAAGATGTTGTATCTGATCTATGTTGATGTGCTTAGTGCTTGAATGTATTAAATCTTGTTGAATACTGTGTTGTGTCGTAATTAGGGTTTATATGTGATTTAGACAAAGTCTAAGTTCTAATGAATGACAACCGCTAAGTGCTTTGTTAAGGTGTTGTAATCACAGATCTGTGTCCCATATAGGTTGCAAACATCTAAGTCCTGCAACCACCCCTGCCTCTACCAAGGGTGAGACTTCATTTGCTTCACAGGTGTTGCCGAAAGGGTCGGTAGTTAGGGTTTTGTTGGTGTGTTGTTGAACCGTTGAACCCTTTGTTGAAGAGAAAGAGTGCATAGAAACAAGAATAAGAGACTTCGACATAGACTATGTTCTGGATGAGGAGACACAGGTGAATATTATGACAGAAAGAACTTGTGAAATTTTAGGAAATCCTGCTATGATTCCTTCATTGGGAGGAATAGGATTACTTAGAGGAAAGTTGATAACCCTATGTGGAAGACTTACCCAGACCTCTATGAGTGCTCATGTCAATTCGACAGAAGAAGAATTTGAGGTTGTTAAATTTATTGAGAACATCGCCCCATTTGTTGTGTTACTAGGAAAAACATGGATTGAGAAAGATCAGACCCAAAGAAAAGAAGAGGAAGCTCTAGAACAGAAAAAGAAAGAACTAAGAGACTTCGTGGCTAAGAAAATAGAACACTTACTTGAAGAACAAGAAAACCAGTCGAAGCTACTGAGGACCAAAAATATGGATGTTGAAGTTGAAAGAACACAAGAATATTTGAAACACCTGTCTGTACAAGAGAGTAGAGAACCTACCCCAAACAGAGAAGAAGTATTTCCCTTGAACCTTAGGAATTACCACCAACAACGCAAAGTTACTATGCCAAGAAGAGATAGGAATCGAAATGGAAAGAGGAATATCGAGATGCAGATCACAGGGAATAAGGATAGAAAGCTCAGCAAGAAGAAAGAAAAGTTAGAGAAATTACAGGAAGCTCCAGAGAAGACTTTGCAGAAGGAAGGTCTCTAGAATTTGAACTTCGCTAGAATATCAGAGCAGCCTAGATTAGCACTTCGCCATGGTGGAGCAATATGACTGTTGGAGGCATTATAACCATTATATTGACATTCCTGAATGGTTAGAACAACATTTATGATCAGAAAACCTGCCATCGTACCGTTGGGACCGTGCCATAACAGACATAACTACATTGATGAAGGCCTCTTATCCGTTGGAGGGATCTGTTACATCGATGTCTACTTATTCCGTTGAATGTTGCACTGAGAACACTTTCACGAATTGTATCCAAGCCAACAAGAGAACTCATTGTTATTGTGTTGTGCTTACTGAGACTTCACTACATGTTCTATTGCATTGAGAATTTTTTCATCGACGTGAGTTATTCAAACTCGAGCGTGCATGTCGGATGAAATCGGTGCCATAGAAAAGTCTATCGAAGTATTTCTATTCAAACTTATGGCTGAGAAGGTGATGTCCGTCAAAATTCAATCTTCATCGATGGGAGGAGTGAAATCCTCCCTGTCGACTGCTCGCAGATCCAAACCATCCCGAGTTGTGGCCAAGAAAAGAACCAAGCATTGAGATGACTTGGCGAATGCAAATTTAATCCCATCCATCCTTCCTGACTACATCCCACCTCTGGTCGGTGCAGTGAATCATGACAGTTTTCCCAGGGACTTCGACTACACCTTGGTCACTGCGTACCTCCCGAAGGGGATATGCACATGTAAGCCTTAGCAGGGTAAGATTCTGATGTTGAAGATCAGTGACTTCAACTTGGGAGACCACAATAACTTTATCATGCTCGTACCTCACAGGTATTTGAATAGGATGAAGGGGAACAAGTCGAGGATTATCCCCCAACCATGGACTATGGACCTCGTGCAATCCACTATTCTGAACCTAATGAAAATACCCCATTTTGGAAGGCACCAAGAGGTTAATGTGTGTGTTAATATCCTATTGTCGAGATTTCGTGGCTACCTATCGCTATACAGATGCATCACCGTCAACCCGGCACTGATCCATCAGATCACTGTATTGAGCATGCAGGGACTAGATCCGCAAGACTTTTACCCAGGGAAGGCTGCAAACCGCACCCTAACACAGAAGATTAAAGATACATACAATGATGTGGAGAAGGGGAAGTGAGGCTACAAGGTAGCCTCCATCTAGAATGGCATAGTGTGCCTTGATTTCTAGTTGATTACTGGTGAGCTAGTCTAGAAAAACAGACCCATGCAGGTCATAGGGTTTGTTGTTGACCTCGCATGAAAATGCATGGAGGGGCTACATATGAACTGGGAAAAGTACTTAGTGAACCAGTTGGACCAAGACTGTCGTGAAGCTCAGGATCAGGGCTATGAGTTCCATTTTAGTTGGCTTTTGATCCTCATCACGTTCATAACTTGGGAGATGCCAGAAGGTGCAACCTTCCCTAAACTAGATCCATCTAAACCCTTAGCCATGAAGTTCACCATTCTCTAGTATTTGAGCGATATGGGAAAACAATGGCAGTCAAACACGTTGTTCCACACCTACTACCTACAGTTAAAGAGGGTTATTGAGGCTATCCCTTGTATAATGCTGAACACCCTGAACAGGTTCAGGCCATTTGTGAAGTTCCATGCAAACATAAATTTTATCTACATCAATACGCATGGAGACGAACACAAATAAGTACTACAAAGTTATTAAAAACTTACAAAGGAGGACCTAGAAAAAATAACTAAGGAATGGCCTGCAGAGCTCCTTATCCCTATTGACCTCGCAGAACTGTCTGATCCTGAACTAATCAGAAGCCCGATGGTCACTCATGAAGGGCATGATACACCTGGAACTAGCAAAAGGAAGAAGACAAAAGAGGTCCAGTAATGCATTAGAAGAAACTACTTCAGAATTACCTGGAGGAGGAGGTGATGACGAAGTAGATAAAGAAGAGAACAATGGAAAATAATATCAATAGATGCAAGATGAAGTAACACCGCCATAGAATCCCCCTGATGATGCAGAACCGTCTAACAAAAGAAAGGTTTCTCCCATGAAACCCACATCATGGAAGAAGTCAAAGCTAGTAAGACCAAGCTGCAAACTATGCTCACGCTCGATGACTTTGACTTCATCATCGCAGCTGTATCAGAGGCCTCAGAAGATATTTTGTAGAAAAATGAAGCTAAGCAAGAGACCATGTATGAAAAAATTGAAGCAGAACTGCGAGGGGTACATCAGGCCCTTCACTCCAGCAACACAGTTTCCATTACTCCCCCGCCATTAGAAGGAACAGAGTTGGGAGATGAGCCTACCCAACTCCGTAGACTAGTTGATGCGACTGAAGCTCGCCTTCGTCGAGTATGAGAAGAAACAGAACAGGTCACAGTGGCCTAGAATCAAGCACAAGAGGAAGTGACAGAGCAACGTCAAGTTGCACAGTAGGAGAAGGACGACCTCCAAGAAAAGTTCAAAGAGGATAAAATGCAGATCCATCATGAAAAAGAAGAACTGCTCATGGAGAAAATTGGAGTAAATGAAGCAGCCAGCAGAGCACTTCTCTCTGTGACGAGCTTAGAGAAAAAGGATGAAGACCCAGTGGAGCATCAAGTAGCACAACTTGTTGAAGCCATCCAACAACTTCAATAGAGAATAACATATCTAGAGCTCCAAACAGTACCAAGTACTCCATAGGACGTGTGATACCAAAGAGAAGCCACTGCCCAGAGCACAGTTGAGAGGATCAGAACATTAGCTTTGGAATGTAAACAAATTAGCAATAGAAGTGCGCAAACTTATGAGCGTCTTACTAAGGACCCTGAACTGAAGACACTGGAGTCACGACTCCAGGCGGAAAAGTAGCAAGCAGTGACAATACAGGCACAGTTGAAGCTCCTATCAGTACTTGAAAGAATGAAAATATCCCAGGAACAATGCACTGCTCAACAACAAGTCCACACCATATAGAGAAAAGTCATGGAAGTAACTCAGAGGCTCCAACCAGTCCAAGACGAATTTTGCCAACTATTTGAGGAAATTGAAGGCTGAGAAGTACAACTGGAACAAGTAGTCACTTCAGTATAAAAACACTTAGAGGGACCTATGAACGATGCAGTTATTCAAGAGTTCTTCGAGCAAGAGGCCTTGGCGAAGAAGCAGGTCGAGCCAAGATTGACGCTTTTGAGGTGAAGCTACCTAGATCAGAGTGACTCGAGATGAGTCACAGGTGAATGTTGGGGGCCTGTTGGCCCCTGACCAAGTTTTGTAGATCCTTGGTCAGGTTTGAACTATTTTGGGATTTCGATAGGCTGTCGAAGGTGGAGCGCAAGTTGAAGTAGAGATTGTAGGATCTCGACCCCTTTTTAGGGAAGTTTTTGGGTTTTGGGATTATGTAACGGGTATCGGATGTCGGCCCATGGGTTTACCCATGTTTGGGCACATTTTGTAATGTATAAATAGAAATATAGGCGATGTAAGTAGGCGGTGCTAAAGGGCAAGTGAAGGACAATGTGCTAAGTGCAAGTGATAGTTGTAAATGCTTTGTGCATACTGTGTGAGACTTGCAAGGTTAAGTGCAAGTGACTGTAAGAGAATGTGTAAAGGATTTGTGTTGTAACCTATCTCAGGGAAGGAGGATCTGGCGAGGTGCACGAAGATCTCCTGTCCTATGTGGAGTAGGACCTTGTGGCTCTGTGCATGCATATGACTGACAAAAGACAATAAAGAGAAGAAGAGTTGGTGGATGTAGCCCCAGGCTGGGGGTGAACCATGTATATCCTGTGTTGTGGTTTCTTTGTGCATTATGGTTGTTTTATGGTTCATATGATTAATTCTTAGTGCAATGATGTATGCTTAGATTAATATGATATCTTAGTGCCTAATGATGTGAATAAGATGCTAGATCCGATCTATGTTGATGTGCTTAGTGCTTGAATCTGTTAAATCTTGTTGAATACTACGTTGCACCGTGTTGGTAACCATTTCAAATTTTTATCCTATCTTTATAAGCTACCTACACAAGTGTTTTGGAACCCTTTATTCTCATCGCAATCTTTCGAATAAAACAACACTATCATTTTGCGCATTTCCACACCTAACTTTTGTCCTCGTTTTCACGACTGCAAGCATGAAAAATTTGATTTCGAAGTCATGTCAATAGAATTAAAATCGTCACTGGATTATTATGGTCACTCTTGCCTATGTGTTCATTGCATTTCCAATTCATTTATGTTCACACAGCTGACAAGACACCAAAACCTTACTCATTTGACATTTTTTTGTTGTTAATACGATTTCATTTTTATGAGACTGTGATGGTATTCTAATGAGTGTGATTCAGTCCTTCATTCACTGGTGGTGTGATTTCTTTTGATCGAATCCAACGGTTTCGTATCAACACATTAACATGGTGATTAGACCCTTAATTCAATGGTTTCATACAAAGCATATATTTTATCATTGAATCCTTGGTGCTATATTTGAAACATTATTTTGATTTTAAAACCATGCAAATACTAATGCTTGTGCAAACATGCGGGCCGATTCATCATAGTTTTCAATGGTTGTTTTATTGGCATTGCAATAGTGATTCGAATCACCATATGCATCATCGGTTGTACATTGGGAAATGACTATTTTGCGTGGGTTGATTTCATTCCACCACCCTCGCACACTCGGGCATTAATGCCTCCCTTCTATCCCGGGTCACCTCTGTTGGTTTTCGGGGAAGCCTATGAGCTATCGGTCCTGCGTATAACCTGTTCAAACCCTTGACCGTTCACCCTGCTCGCTGTGTATTCTGTTCTATGGCACATGTGGTGCGCATAGAGCCTAATGGCAGCCAAACACTCCTGCTATTCGACAATGCTCGTAAGGATTTGGAAAATAGTGGTTGGCTAGTGTTTATCCAAAGATTTGAGGGTTTCAACCTTTCAGTTGCCCAATAGTTCGCCCTCACCTTCGACGGATGTAGGGCTAAGGTCGGAGACATACAGCTCGATCTGAATGAGGAATTCCTAAGCTCAGCTACAGGACTACTAGCTACAGGGCAAAGGTGGTTTAAAAATTCCAAAGTGGACGAGGTGTCGTGGCCTCTCCTATTCACATCAAGGAAGATTGTTAGTTGTGATAGACGTATGTCTATCGCTGCCCTCAAAACCAGGTGGCATGACCTATTGGCAATTGTTAAGCAGTTTGTGACCTGTGAAGGTCGTTATGGTTTGGTATTTATGTATCATCTTCAGTTATTGATGAATTTTATAGGCTACCCTCTAAATATGCCACATTATCTCTTACATAGTCTTTACAATATGTTCAAACGATTTAAGCGTGAGAAGGCTAATAGCATCCTTTTTCATCACTGCTTGATCAAAATCATTATCGTCCACCGTTTGAGCCTTAGTGGTGACTGTTGGCAAGCCTTCCTATCGAGGAATGTCTTTGCCACTCCCGAGTCTATCCAAGTGTACAAGGTTGTGGTTACTGAAACTCTGGTTGGACCAGCCATGCCACTTCATATCCTTCTACCTCTTGTCAAACCCTCGAATTGCCCCGACATGGACCTACCCGATACCATAGCCGACCCATGTGCTAAAGACAATACTAAGGTCGTCAAGAGGCCCATGAAGAAGAAAGGAAAAGGTGATACTGTTGTCAACAACAAGGGAAAGAAAAATGCATTATGGATATCCATATGTGCTAGGAACAAGCCCAAGCAGAGCACTGACCCAAAACCTATCGTCTTGAGCGAGGACTCGAACTCCAAAATTGAACATTTGTTGACTAAGGAATACCCTTACTCTCATGGCCTATTCTCTATGGAACCCTATGACTATGTTTCCAACTTACCTCCGTGCCTCAAGAACGATCCTAAATTCCCAGGGATTAAGATTCACAGTGACACCCCTTGTAACTTGAAAGAACCCTCGCCTGTGATGCCAAGGCCAAATCAACCACCTTGTACTGAATGTAATGATTGGCTTGAACGTTATTACACCGACATTCCCCTGTTATAATCTAAGATTAAATCTTTAGAGGAACGAGTTACAGTGCTATCAAAAGAGAACGATAGGCTACAAGCCAACGAGAAGAAACAAAAAACCACCAGTTCAATTGTCTTCAGAAATGTCGAAGCAACAACGACTTTTGTCAGTTCAAAGTTATCATGATCGAATCATTTTCTTACTGCCCAGGTATGTGTTTCAACATCGATTTTTTTTTATGAGTTGGTTTGAATTAATATAACCGATGGGTTTTCTTTCAATTAGTTCTGTTCATTTTAATAGATTCAAAATGATTCTGTTATTTTCATTTTACCAAAAATTATTTCGTTATGAATCATGTACAAAAGATTTGTTTGCTAAACTCAGACACAACTATGATTTGGTTTATGCGATTTTATTGTTCTCAGATTAGTATAAACGATTGATTTGTTTTCGATTCTGTTTGGTTTGCTTTTGAAACAATTCTGTACGTTTGAATTAGGGTAGTCGATCGGGTTTGCTTTCGTTTAGTTCTGTTCGAATAGATTCAAGAAATGATTCTGTTTTGTTTTGAATAAATATTTTTGTTTGGATTATGATTGCATTTGACCTGTATAAAATATTTGTTTGCTAAAATCGTGTAGCTATGTTTTGATTGATACGATTTTGCATAACGATTGTGTCGGCCCCAAATTGGTTTGATTCATTTCTGTTTGGTTTGATTTGAAACAATGTTGCGTGCCTTGAATTAGCATAATTATTTGTATGAGTTGGATTGGTATCAAATACAAATTTGATACAGCTCTGTTAGTTTGGATTTAAAAAACAATTATGTTGAGTGTTGGATTGACATATTATGTCTATATTGAATTCTTACCAGAGATTTGCTTGATATTCGTTTTGGGTCTGTTTCGATTGAAATAGATTCAAACATGATTTCGTTTGCTCTCAATTAGCATAGAAGTTTTGGTTTAAATGATTCGCTTTGTTTTAAATTAGAAATTAAAGATTTGTTTAAAAGTTTGAATATATTTCTTTTAGTTTTCGATTGATTTAAAACGGTCCTGTTTTCAAATTAGACCAACTACAGAATCGTGAGATTCTGTAGCTAGTCTTATAATTTAGATTTTTGTTAATTTTACAAATAAAACATTATCTAAACTTGTCTATTTTTGTCCATCTTTAGGTACCTACGAATTTCAATGGAAAATTGGACATGCTGTGGCAGTATAGGAGATACTTTTATGATGTAGTTTTGTTTTAGGTTGTTAGCTTAAGTCAGAAATAGAGACTTGGGAGATTATCCCCAGACTTTTTGTAAACAGTTTTTGATAATTCCCACAGGGATGTTTTACCCTGTGGCCTTTATAAACTCGTTTATTTTTGTAATGAAGGAATCATCACTGTTGGGAGAACAAGACTATGGATTTATGATGATACAGACTTGAATGGAAGTTGATCTTTTGTAACAGCTTTAGCTTTCAATTTATCATACTTTCGTTCAGGTTTTGTGCATTTTAATTTGTGATTAAGTCATTGACTACTTTAGATATCAAGACTTATTACAGGTTAATGCGTTGTGATTTAAATTCTGTCCATGTCTTATGTATCTCAGTTTTAGCACAACAATTATTCTGTTTCAATTTAATGAATAAAGGTTTATCTTCTTCGTTAATTGAACTGTTCTGTACAAATCTTTGCACAAGGATTTATCTAACTGCGATGATTTGTAAATTATAAGATTGATGTCATTTTATGTCTTGTTTGTCCTGTTATTTATATTCAAAGAGCATTGCTGCTTCTTGTTTACAAGAAGCTTGTGGAGAATCTGGTGAGGGTTTCCTCCCATCGAACAGTGGAATCAGATACTTTGCACGGGACAAATTGGAAAGTGTTATTACAAGTTAGTTTATTAGTGTTATTTAAGTAGTTTAGATAGATATATTAGTTTAGATTTATTAGTTAAGATTATTATTTTTTGATTGCTCTGCTTAGATAGTTTCCGTTTTATTTCTTTTCATAAAATTATAAAAATAAAAAAACAATAGTTTTGCTGTCATAGGACAATGTATAAATGATTTTTGCAGTTTTTCATTTAAAACCTGTAATCTGTAAATATTGTACATTTGTGATTAATATTTAATTGTGTCGATAGCTGAACATTTAATTTCATAGAATTATTATTGTATAATATTAGACCGTATACTGTATATATATATTTCAGATTTGTTTATAGTTTGTTTTAGTTTTTTGTTTTCATTTAGATTAGTTTCCTTAGCTTAGTTTTTCTTTCATTTTCTTAGGACTTATATCAGCCAACGGAGTCGCTAAACCCATGAGGGTGGATCATCCCAAACGTCTTGGGTTATTTAGACAACCCCGGACCGGACCCATTCCTCCACTTGACGAGCGTTCATTTTTGCCCGTCAACAAATGGCGCTAGAAGGAGGGCCTGAAATTCATTAATGGCACGAGACGGTCGTAAGACTCCTCCACCACCCAACCGCTCACCTATAGTGACAAGAATTCATTCAAACGATAACATTCCCCCTCAAATAGAAACCACATCAAACGATGATCTACGGATCACAGTTGAGCCAGTAACCCCAAATCCTACAGGTGGTGACGTACAAGAAATTGTTCGCCAATCTCTCTTAAGAACACATAGTGCCTTCGTCCGTCTGAGGAAACTAAATCGACCTTTGGACCAACCATTAGATTTCTCTGATATCAGAGAACAACTTGGAGGCACTAACCTCGCTTTGAACCCTACAGATCCAATCCTCACTCTCGTTACAGGAGGATCCAGAATACCACCCTCACCACCTCCATCATCTCCTTCTTCTTATGGAGAAGACTCTTCTGACGAAGGCAGTTCCCCTTCTCAGCCTTCCACACCTCCTACACCAATGGCCAACCAGAACAATCCTGCCAGACCTTGGCTCGACCAGGATGCTGTAGCCGTATCTGGGCCTCAGCATCCCTTACCCAAACATCCGAAGAAGTGGCCTCCCAAGTTTGACCCTGACTCTAAACAGATTGCAGAAGATCACATTAAAAAGTTTATGTTAGCCATAAGACTCCGTAATGTCAAGCAGGAAGACGTAGTATGTAGGTTGTTCCCCTACACTTTCGAGGGAAATGCCTCTACTTGGTACTTCACCCAGCAACCCCATACCATCGTGTCTTGGGAGAAATTCAAATCTTGCTTTCTTGAAAAATTCGGAGACGGTAAGTCTCCAGAAGTCCTAGTCATGGATATTTCTAGCTTAAGAATGAACCCAAAAGAGAAAATTAAAGACTTTAATCAAATATTCTTAACACTTAAGAACCGAATCCCTACCGATTCCATGGCTGCCGAGAATATTATCATAGCATACTATACTAAAGCCCTACATCAAAGTATAGCCATTTGGGTTAAACGATCTAAGAAATCCGCACTGTTAGAGGCCTTTGAAGAGGCCAACCAGATTGAAAAATACATCCTTAGTTTAAAATACACTACTAGCAACGAAACAAAGACTAGTTCATCTTCCAAAAAGAAGATCGAAATCCTCCCTAGACCTGCTCAAAATAAAACACAACCTAAAAGCTCAGATTTAGAAAACTTAACTAAAGTTGTTCAAAAACTATCAAATCAAGTTATAGATTTGAAAAGGACAGTCGAAGAAGCTTCTTAGAGAAAAGGGCCCTACAAACCCTTGTTCAGGAAGCCTTTTCCCACCAATCAACCTAATCCAAATACCGAAGGCCAAAATCTAGAAAGTCTACAATTCACCCTTCAAACAATTCTAGAAGCCCAGGATAACTTGATGCCTCTTGATATTCTTGAGGAGGTAGTTGAAAAAAAGACAGTTCAGGAAGAAGAACCTTCTCCGAACATTTTTGGTCACTTCTCGGATAGCATTTTTCAAGCTAACTTCGAGACAATACGTCCCTACAATACTAGGAGTAAGACGACAAACAAACCTTCTCCTGAAAAAATTACAACTTTACCCCCGAAGCAATCTAAACCAGTTGAGACTAAACAGAGTCATGTAAACCCCAACTTAGATTATGATTTAGTTGAAGATCTTAAAAATTTAAGGGCTAACATTTATGTTTATGAGTTATTAAAATTTCCATTTCTGCTACAAAAAATGTTACAGAATATCGCAGAGAATAGCAAAAATGGTAATTCAAGCAGTAACAAGGTTGTTCAGAACAAAGTTCCTCAAAAGAATTCTGCTAAAAATAATCCTGATCCTCAAGACAAAAGAAGTCTTCCTGTAAATAATGTAACAAATGTATATAGATTAGCTTTAGAGACTATGAGTAAAAATCCACAAGCTTCCACCCTTAGTACTCGCAGGAATGTACCTCCATTTTTATTAACTTTCGAAATCTTTAATAGAAACGTACACAATTGTATGGTAGACTCAGGAGCATTATCAAATGTGATGCCATGGTCGGTGTGTCAAAAGATTAATGCTGAGGTTGAACCATCCACATTAAAAATCATCCGACTTGATCGGACTAATGTTAAAGTTATAGGTGAACTAAGGAATGTGCTTATAAGATTATCGTCTAACCCCTAAGTTCATCAAGTCATTGATATTATTGTTGCGGATATTCCAGAAGTGTATGGTCTGTTTTTAAGCAGGGACTGGTCGGAGAAATTACACGGCTATTTCACGACAGATTGGTCTCACTTGTGGCTTCCAGAGAACAACAATCCCAACAAGATCAAGGTAAATCGTGAACACTACCTAAAGTTCACGGTCACGGATTTAAATGATCCCAATGAACCATTTACACCTTCTGCTGATTCACCCGAAATACAAGGGATGGATACCTTTTTTGGCAATTTCATGGATGAGACTTCAGCTATCACCAATCCAGAACTGCAGTCCGAGATTGTAGCATATGTGCAGCCAGAAGCTTCTACACAATGGTCTCATGCACCCGATAAAAATCAAATTTGGTCTCTGTACTTTGACGGGTCAAAGTCCAAAGAAGGAGTTGGTGTAGGCTGCATTATTATTGATCCCTCAGGTAACAAAACCTTGATTGCATGCAGGCTATAATTTGAATGTACTAATATAACACAACATAATATGAGGCTTTACTGCAAGGTCTCAGAAAAGCTTTGGACATGAAAATTCAAAACTTGGTTGTCTTTGGCGATTCTGAAATCGTGGTTAGACAGGTAAGAGATTCTATCCACTGTCTGTCTCCACATCTTAAAAGCTACCAATCTGAGGTATGGAATTTAATGAATAAGTTTTTTTCTTTCAATATAAATTCTATTCCTAGATTGAACAACTCTGAAGCTGATCTATTAGCTAACATAGCTTCCAAACTCTTTCCTGCAGAAGGATTGTCCCTGAATGCATTCTCCGTTGAACTATTGTTCAGGTCATCCATTCCCAACAACATCACGAATTGGAGAGTCTTCGACAACGATCAACAGATTATCAGCTTCCTGCATATGGAAGAAAATTTTCAAGGCGCGGTGATCGACGAATGCACTCACGATGACAATTTGCGCAATTTCACGGTAATACCAGATCCAAGAACTCCTGAATCTTCATCGGACATGGTAAATTTGATCCCTAAGTCTGTAGTTAGATTAGAGAAATTTTACGATCTTCAAGATAAATTCAAAAAATCGGTCAACTGTAAAACCAATAGTTCCTCTTTATCATATGAAAAAGTAAACTTAGGAACTAATGACAATCCGCATTGCATTAATTTAGGGGTTGGGTGTTCTGAACAAGAAAAAGATGTATTTATTAAATTGTTTAAAGAATTTAAAGATGTTTTTGCCTGGACGTATGATGACCTTAAAACTTTCGACCCTAACATCATACAACACGTCATTCCTATGAAACCCCAAACCTCACCCTTTCAACAAAAATTAAGAAAAATGCACCCTAAGCTCGAACCGACCGTCAAAAAAGAATTGAATAAATTCCTAAATGCTAAGATAATTTTCCCAGTTAGGCACACTCAATGGGTTTCTAACCTTATCCCTGTCCGGAAGAAAAGTGGGGAAATCCGACTTTGCGTCGATTTCTGAAACCTTAATAGCGCGTCTGATAAAGACAACTACCCTGTCCCACCCATGGAACAGATCCTTCAACAGGTATCTAGTTCTGAGAGGATATCCTTATTGGATGGTTTCTCAAGGTACAACCAAGTCCTGATGTCTCCTCCAGACCAACTTAAAACTACCTTTCGTACTCCATGGGGCACCTATGCTTATCGAAAAATGCCCTTTGGACTGATCAATTCCAGTGCCACTTTCCAGAGAGCGATGGACATCGCTTTTCGAGGCTTAATCAATCAGTCCATCGTAGTTTACTTAGATGATGTTACTGTATTTTCCAAAAGCAAAACCGATCATCTAGCTCATTTAAGAGTTGTTCTACAGCGATGTCGTAAATACGACATTTCCTTAAATCCTAAAAAATCCATCTTCGCAGTAGAACAAGGTAAACTCTTAGGATTCATTGTGTCAAGCAAAGGTATGATTATCGACCCCAAAAGGACACAAGTAATCTCGAAACTTCCCCCTCCCTCATCCAAAAAGTCTATGCAGTCTTTCTTAGGCCAGATAAACTTTGTCAGAAGATTCGTCCCCAGTTTCTCCGAGATGGTCAGACCTTTACAGAACCTAATTAAGAAAAACACACAATATCATTGGGGACCCTTAGAAAATCAAGCCTTTAATGCAATAAAAAAGGCCATAATAGACGCTCCTTCTCTCATGAGTCCTGACTTTTCACAAGATTTCACGCTCTACACTTTTGCTTCTGACCACTCCTACGCTGCAATCTTAACTCAAAAGAACGCTGAAAACAATGAAGTACCCATTGCCTTTATGAGCTCTACTTTCAAAGGCACGGAACTAAATTACCCAGCAGTATATCAACAAGCCTACGCTGTTTTCAAAGAAGTCAAACACTTCCGGTCTTATCTTTTGAAATCTAGGACAAAAATTATTGTCCCTTACCCAGCCGTCAGGAATCTGTTAGTGCAAAACATGTTAGGTGAAAAGAGAGTGAACTGGGTTACGTCCTTACAGAAGTATGACATAGAAATTACCCCAGCTCAAATAGTGAGAGGCCAAGGGTTATGCAAGTTAGTTATTGATTTAGCAGCAGGACAACAAGAAGAAAACGATAAGTCAAACCTAGGACAACACAATAAAAATGCAATCTGCTGTGCACAAAACTCTGTCAGTCCGTGGTATGACGATATAAAATTCTGTCTTGAACATGAGTCAGCCCCCCGTCACCTGGATCCCACTAAAATAAGAGCGTTAACATTAAATTCTGGCTCCTTTCATTTGATTAATGGTGTTCTGTTTCATCAAAATTTTGATGGCGTACTAATGCGCTGTCTTGAGAAAGGTGAAGCAGAAAAAGTCTTACTAGAATTGCACGCAGGAGAAGCTGGTGGGCATTTTGATGGTGACATCACTTCCCATAAAGTTTTGAGAGCCGGTTATTACTGGCCCACACTTTTTAGAGATTCCCATGCCTTGTGTCGCAAGTGTATTGTTTGTCAAAAAGCATCAATGCAATTACAGAAACCAACCTTTCCTTTACAACCCCTTTCAGTAGACTCCCCTTTTCAGCAGTGGGGCCTTGATATTATAGGTCCAATCAATCCACCATCCTCACAGCATCATAATTTTATCATAACAGCCACGGATTATTTCACCAGGTGGTCTGAAGCTGCCGCATTAAGAACTGTGAATACCAGTCATGTAATTGCCTTTCTAAATTCAAACATTATTACTTGTTTTGGTATTCCTGACTGTTTAGTATTCGATAACGCTTCTTATTTTTCGTCTCTTGAAATGAGCGAATTCGCTCTAGAAAAAGGAATTAAATTGAAGTATTCTGCCAGCTACTACCCACAGGGAAATGGATTGGCAGAATCAACGAATAAGAATATGATTAAAATCATCAAGAGAACAGTATCTGAGAATCACATAAAATGGCATAATGCGTTGTTAAATGCAATTTGGGCTGATAGAGTAACACCAAAAACTATTGTAGGTAACTCTCCCTTCTTTCTCGTCTATGGCAGAGAAGCAATTCTGCCACCACACATTCTTCTTCCCTCACTACAGTTGTCACATAAAATACAGGGAGAAGATTGTTCCCCTTTAGAAAACCGAATTAACGTTTTAATGAAACTAGAAGAGGTAAGAGCTCAAGCTAAACATAAGTTAGATCAGCATCAACTAGTGGTCAAAATCTAGTTTGATTCTAACTATGCCTCTGATAGGAACCTCGAAGTAGGTGACCTTGTCTTGAAATGGGACAAACCGCATGAGGGAAAGGGAGAGCACACGAAATTTCAAAACTTATGGCTTGGACCGTTTTTAATTGCTAAGAAATTGGGTCCCATCTCTTTCCGATTACAAAGTCTTGAGGGGTAGCCTGACACCTATCTGGTGAATGGCCAAGCTCTGAAAATATATTTCGCTTGATGACAACCCTTTGTATACTATGTACATATTTTTCTTTTGTTTGCTTTTCTTTTGCTGTTTTGGTTTTGATTTTTCCTCTTGTACTTATCAGTTTGTATTTTTGGAAATACACATACCTGCATGCTGAACTATTCAGACAAAGAAAACAGAAAATTCTTTCACTAAAACGAATGCTGAAAAATTGTATAAACATCAATTATATACTTCTGAAATTTACATCTGTGTTGGAAAAAACTGTTGTTTGAAAGAAGTTAACTGATTTCGATCTGTGAGTAAAGCCTGTCACGATCATCTATTATCTTCTTACGCTGTCCTTGTTCCTTAAGGGAATAACTCAGAAGATGTCTCCCTTCCTTAGAAGGTTGGTTCTATAAACAAACCATCTCTGGATCTTAATGAAGGACAGTTCTAAAAAATTATGTTGAGGTCTGTAAAAAATATGTCAAAATATCATAATTTTCAGCGTCACCCCGCTCAATCATATATATCTTTAAAAAGACAAATAAATCATTAAGAGAGCTGTGGAAAGTGCTTGTAAACCCGCCGGGATGCTGAAAAGGTCTACTGGTAGCGGGTAAATGCATGCATGATGCCAAGACAACTTCGTCGGGGTACTGAATAGGCCTGCTGGCAGCGAAGCAATGTCGGGTATATGAAAATTCGTAAATATGAAACCTCTTGACCTTAAAATGTCCTTTATTTTGACCTGGAACTTCTTGGCAGGATACAGATATCAGAGTGGGTTAAATGGAAACCCTGTCGAGGCTGTGGACGCCTGCTGGCAGCAGTGGCCCTGTCAACAGTATTGGAGTTTTTATCTTTAATATAGTGGCTCGCTTGTCTTAAGACTGTTATCAGTTTTCATCCTTTAAACACTGTTGGAATATTTGATTACTGATGATGTTTAAACAGTTTTCTGGTTGTTGTTTTTGAGTTAGAATTTTTCTCATTATCATGATCTGAATTTGTTCTTTTGGCAGAGATAACTGCTTCTACCAGTGTGTTGGCATTGTTGGCAACCATTTCACATTTTTATCCTATCTTTATAAGTTGCCGACACAAGTGTTTTGGAACCCTTTATTCTCATCGCAATCTTTCAAATAAAACAACACTATCATTTTGCGCATTTTCACACCTACCTTTTGTCCTCGTTTTCACGACTGCAAGTGTGAAAACTTTGATTTCGAATTCACGCCAATAGTATTAAAATTATCACTGGATTATTATGGTCACTCTTTCTTATGTGTTCATTGCATTTCCAATTCATTTATGTTCACACAGCTGACAAGACACCAAAACCTTACTCATTTGACATTTTTTTGTTGTTAATACGATTTCATTTTTATGAGACTGTGATGGTATTCTAATGAGTGTGATTCAGTCCTTCATTCAATGGTGGTGTGATTGCTTTTGATCGAATCCAATGGTTTCGTATCAACACATTAACATGGTGATTAGACCCTTAATTCAATGGTTTCATACAAAGCATACGTTTTATCATTGAATCCTTGGTGTTATATTCAAAACATTATTTTGATTTTAAAACCATGCAAATACTAATGCTTGTGCAAGCACGCAGGTCGATTCATCATAGTTTTCAATGGTTGTTTTATTGGCATTGCAATAGTGATTCGAATCACCATATGCACCATCGGTTGTACATTGGGAAATGACTGTTTTGCGTGGGTTGATTTCATTCCACCACCCTCGCACACTCGGGCATTAATGCCTCCCTTCTATCCCAGGTCACCTCTGTTGGTTTTCGGGGAAGCCTGTGAGCTATCGGTCCAGCGTATACCCTGTTCAAACCCTTGACCGTTCACCCTGCTCGCTGTGTATTTTGTTCTATGGCACCTGTGGTGCGCATAGAGCCTAATGGCAACTAAACACTCCTGCTATTCGACAATGCTCGTAAGGATTTGGAAAATAGTGGCTGGCTGGTGTTTATCCAAAGATTTGAGGGTTTCAACCTTTTGGTTGCCCAATAGTTTTCCCTCACCTTCGACGGATGCAGGGCTAAGGTCGGAGACATACAGCTCGAGCTGAATGAGGAATTCCTAAGCTCAGCTACAGGACTGCCAGCTACAGGGCAAAGGTGGTTTAAAAATTCCAACGTGGATGAGGTGTCGTGGCCTCTCCTATTCACATCAAGGAAGATTGTTAGATATGATACAGGTATGCCTGTCCCTGCCCTCAAACCCAGGTGGCATGACCTATTGACAATTGTTAAGAAGTTTGTGACCTGCGAAGGTCGTTATGGTTTGGTATTTCTGTATCATCTTCGTTTATTGATGAATTTTATAGGCTACCCTCTGAATATGCCACATTATCTCTTACGTAGTCTTTACAAGATGTTCAAACGATTTAAGCGTGAGAAGGCTGATAGCAGCCTTTTTCATCACTGCTTGATCAAACTCATTATCGTCCACCATTTGAGCCTTAGTGGTGACTGTTGGAAAGCCTTCCTATCAAGGAATGGATTTGCCACTCCCAAGTCTATCCAAGTGGACAAGGTTGTGGTTACTGAAACTCTGGTTGGACCAGCCATGCCACTTCATATCCTTCTACCCTCTGTCAAACCCTCGAATTGCATTGACATGGACCTACCTGATACCATAGCTGACCCATGTGCTAAAGACAATACTAAGGCCATCAAGAGGCCCGTGAAGAAGAAAGGAAAAGGTGATACTGCTGTCAACAGTAAGGGAAAGAAAAACGCACGATGGATATCCAGATGTGCTAGGAACAAGCCCAAGCAAAGAATTGACCCAAAACCTATCGTCTTGAGCAAGGACTCGGACTCCGAAATTGAACGTTTCTTGACTGAGGAATACCCTTACTCTCATGGCCTATGCTCTATGGAACCCTATGACTATGTTTCCAACTTACCTCCATGCCTCAAGAATGATCCTAAATTCTCGAGGATTAAGATTCACAGTGACACCCCTGGTAACTTGAAAGAACCCTCGCCTGTGATGCCAAGGCCAAATCAACCACCTTGTACTCAATGTAGTGATTGGCTTGAACGTTATTACACTGAAGTTCCCCTGTTGCAATATATTATTAAATCTTTAGAGGAACAAGTTACAGTGTTGTCAAAGGAGAAGGATAGGCTACAAGCCAACGAGAAGAAACAAAAAACCACCGGTTCAATTGTTCTCAGAAATGTCGAAGTAGCAACGACTTTTGTCAATTCAAAGTTATCATGATTGAATCATTTTCTTACTACTCAGGTATGTGATTCAACATCGATTTTGTTTTATGAGTTGGTTTGAATTCATATAACCAATAGGTTTTCTTTCAATTAGTTTTGTTCGTTTTAATAGATTCAAAATGATTTTGTTATTTTCATTTTACCAAAAATCATTTCGTTATGAATCATGTACAGAAGATTTGTTTGCTAAACTCGGACACAACTATGATTTGGTTAATGCGATTTTATTGTTTTCAGATTGGTATAAACGATTGATTTGTTTTCGATTCTGTTTGGTTTGCTTTTGAAACAATTCTGTACGTTTGAATTAGGGTAGTCGATTGGGTTTGCTTTCGTTTAGTTCTGTTCGAATAGATTCAAGAAACGATTCTGTTTCGTTTTGAATAAATATTTTCATTCGGATTATGATTGCATTCGACCTGTATAAAAGATTTGTTTGCTAAAATCATGTAGCTATGTTTTGATTGATACGATTTTGCATAACGATTGTGTCGGCCCCAAATTGGTTCGATTCATTTCTTTTTGGTTTGATTTGAAACAATGTTGTGTGCCTTGAATTAGCATAATTATTTGTATGAGTTGGATTGGTATCAAAGAAAGATTTGATACGGCTCTATTAGTTTGGATTTAAAAAACGATTCTGTTGAGTGTTGGATTGACATATTATGTCTATATTGAATTCTTACCAGAGATTTGCTTGATATTCATTTCGGGTCTATTTCGATTGAAATAGATTCAAACATGATTTCCTTTGCTCTCAATTAGCATAGAAGTTTTGGTTTAAATGATTCGCTTTGTTTTAAATTAGAAATTAAAGATTTGTTTAAAAGTTCGAATATATTTCTTTTAGTTTTGGATTGATTTAAAATGGTCATGTTTTCAAATTAGACCAGCTACAGAATCGTGAGATTCTGTAGCTAGTCTTATAATTTAGATTTTTGTTAATTTTACAAATAAAACATTATCTAAACTTGTCTATTTTTGTCCATCTTCAGGTACCTACGAATTTCAATGGCAAATTGGACATGCTGTGGCAGTTTAGGAGATACTTTTATGATGTAGTTTCGTTTTAGGTTGTTAGCTTAAGTCAGAAATAGAGACTTGGGAGATTATCCCCAGATTTTTTGTAAACTGTTTTCGATAATTCCCACAGGGATGTTTTACCCTGTGGCCTTTATAAACTCATTTATTTTTATAATGAAGGAGTCATCACTATTGGGAGAACAAGACTATGGATTTATGATGATATAGACTTGAATGGAAGTCGATCTTTTGTAATAGCTTTAGCTTTCAATTTATCATACTTTCGTTCAGGTTTTGTGCATTTTAATTTGTGATTAAGTCATTGAATACTTTAGATATCAAGACTTATTATAGGTTAATGCGTTGTGATTTAAATTCTGTCCATGTCTTATGTATCTCAGTTTTAGCACAACAATTATTCTGTTTCAATTTAATGAATAAAGGTTTATCTTCTTTGTTAATTGAATTGTTCTATACAAATCTTTGCACAAGGATTTATTTAACTGTGATGATTTGTAAATTATAAGATTGTTGTCATTTTATGTCTTGTTTGTCCTGTTATTTATATTCAAAGAGCATTGCTGCTTGTTGTTTACGAGAAGCTTGTGGAGAATCTGGTGCAGGTTTCCTCCCATCGAACAGCTGAATCAGATACTTTGCACGAGACAAATTGGAAAGCGTTATTACATGTTAGTTTATTAGTGTTATTTAAGTAGTTTAGATAGATATATTAGTTCAGATTTATTAGTTAAGATTATTATTTTTTGATTTCTCAACTTAGATAGTTTTCATTTTATTTCTTTTCACAAAATTATAAAAATAAAAAAACAATAGTTTTGTTGTCATAGGACAGTATATAAATGATTTTTGCAGGTTTTCATTTAAAACCTATAATCTGTAAATATTGTACATTTGTGATTAATATTTAATTGTGTCGATAGCTGAACATTTAATTTCATAGAATTATTATTGTATAATATTAGACCGTAAACTGTATATATATATTTGAGATTGGTTTATAGTTTGTTTTAGTTTTTTGTTTTCATTTAGATTAGTTTCCTTAGCTTAGTTTTTCTTTCGTTTTCTTAGGACTTAGATCGGCCAATGGAGCCGCTAAACCCGTCGGGGTGGATCATCCCAAATGGCTTGGGTTATTTAGACAACCCCGGACCAGACCCACTCCTCCAATTGACGAGCATTCATTTTCGCCCATCAACACAACGTAATTAGGGTTTATCTATGCTGTAGACAAAGGATAAGTGCTAATGAATGAAAACCGCTAAGTGCTATGTTAAGGTGTTGTAATCACAGTTCTGTGTCCCATCTAGGTTGCAGACATCTGAGTCTTGCAACCACCCCTGCCTCTACCTCGGGTGAGACTTTATCTGTTTCATAGGTGTTTCCGAAAGGGCCAATAGTTAGGGTTTTTTTGGTGCACAGTTGAAGCATTGAACCCTGGGTCTGCTCTTGTGCCAACATCAATTTCATGCACTCTTCCTGGGTCTGTGCTATATGTGTCTTTTCTTCCTCTCCCTGTTCCAGGACTTCTGCTACATGTTCTTGAAACGGTTCCATTTGAGCCTGACGCTCCTTCTTCTATGTTTGCGCAATGGTGAGTTCTGCCTACAATTTCTTCATATCCTGCACCCCTTTTGACGTGCTCTGTGATAGGCATTGTTTTATGCCTTTTCTTGAGGTCTTGGATAGATGCACTTATCCTTTATTATTCCTTGTCCCACCTTTGGACTTGTTGATCCTCCTCTAACTTTGTCCAAAGCTTTGTTGCTTTGTCGAACAAGTCGGCTATTGTGTTGACTTCTTGCTCTATCTCCTGCAACTATTTTGTTGCTTCCTACTTCCTGTGCTCCCTTACTGCTGGTGGGGTGGAGGGTGTGAGCTACTCATGGATATTCTCAATCTCCTTCTGATATTGATCGATCACCTACATAATATGATCAGTCATTTTTGTTTCTTTGAGTTCATCCCTCTGTGTTGTGTTTGGAATCTTCTCATAAGTTCCTGCCACTTTTCGTTCCAATCCATTTATGCGCTTCCTTTCCTCTTGGGTCTCAAACTTAGCCTACTCGCATATGATTTCCAGTGCGTCTCCCTTCTCTGTTTCCTGTCGTAATTCGACTAAGTCTGTTCATGCACGAGACTGTACCTCTTGGGTAATGCTAACCTATAATATGTGTATATCCTTGGATGGTATCAGCGAAAATACCAGTTGGATTTGGGCTAAGTCCTTCAGGGGTGTCTTCCCCATGATCTCATCCATGCGCAACATATTGGGTGTAATGTGGAATGTCGCATTCGGCTACAGTATTGTATGGACTGTATCCCGCTCTCCTTCTTGCGTGGCCTTGACCTGTTTCTGATGTTCTTTGGCCGACTATGTATTATCCTTCTTCCCCTTCTGGGTCCCCATCTTAGTTGCCCCTTAATGTTTTTTGTTTGTCTTTGTTTGGGCTGTCCTTCAATTCTTGAGCACTGGGACTTATTGAGGCTGTGTTTCTCCCTACCCTGCCTCCTCTTCTGTTGTCCTTTCCAGCAAGTCTTGGGTGAGGACTGGAATCTTCCACTCATCTTATCAGTCTTTTATCACCATGTCAATGTCACCCTCTGTGATACAGTAGCGCATTTGTAGCCACTTCTTATTAGGTTCCTTCCGTGCCTGTATCCACATTGCATGTCGTGTGGCCTTGAAGTTGGCGATATCTTGATACTGTGTAACAACATGTGGTGTTATCCTCCACATGTTGGAGATGGCCTCCTGCAAGTCATGAAGGTATCCTTCGAATATGGATTCGTTCATATTTTTGTGCCTAGCGTCGGATGTGGCTCCCAAAAATAGATATCTCGCTCCCCGATTTGGTTTGGGTCTGCTAGAGAAAGAGACATATATCGGTTCCCTCCATCCCATAAAGGCGATTAGCATGAGAAACCATGAGTAGTGGAATTATGTTTTAAAATCCTGTGCATCCTTGCAATCATCCAGAAATAAATTTAACAGATAGGGTGCCCAGCCCACTGTGGTTCCCTTGACACATTGTGCTGCAACTGCGATGACCCCAGTTGGACTTCCTCTCTACAACATTTCCTTAGCAGCTTGTAGGCCAATATTTTTGCAGCCATTTGTGTTGTGGCATCATTTATTCTCTTGATGATGATTACTCACGTCCCCCTCTCCATACCGTATTTCTTCTTCATTTCATCCACAAGTGTTTTCTCCTTTGTCTTATCGTCGAGGAATTGCGTGGGATCCATGCCCCAGGATGGAAACCCTGTAATGTTTAAAATAATCTCTATGTCTATCGAGACAAGCTTGTTCAACCATATGTCCCTGCCATGTGTGACTGCCATTAATTGTTTGACACAATGGCTTGTGTATTATCCTCTGCCAAAGCGTGGTAGGTCTAGCAAACTTGAAATGCCTATTTTTTCCAACCTTTTTTCGTATTGGAGTGGTTGATCAACTGGTCCCCCAACCACATTTATGCCCACATTCTGTACGTATACTGTCTTTGCAAATTATGGGAACTTTCCCATGTCTACTACATTGTGGTCCGAGAATTTTATCTTGAATTATGACCCAACAAGTCTGGTTTCACCTGTAACCCATCTGGTATACGCAGAAAAACAATGGTTCTGACAAGTTTCTTGTGAGGTGACCTAGGTACCTGCTGCTTGTTTGTCTTTGGTGGTGGCTGGCTCAAGGTTCTAGTGACCATCGTTTGTACTTCATAATACAATTCCGGCCATCCCATGACATCTTCGACTATTCCTTCTGGTGGGTGGTCTAACATGGTCATTTGAGACTCGTCTGGCTTGAATTTTTCTTCCTAATTCGTCGTCGTTCCATTAACTCTCAGAGTTTCTTTAGTGTTCTCTAGTTGCACTTCCTTCAGGGTTTCCATATCTTGGTTTTGTTACTCCTGTGCCTCTGATAGCATATCTACATTCATTCTCTCCACTGTTGGTTGTTGGGTTTCTTCCACCACAGGTGTGGGGTTCATCGATGTTGTGTCTAGGGATGGGATTTCGTCGATAGTGACGATCTCCAACGGTTGTTGTTTGCCTTCTTCCAGTTGTACATGTGCCCTGGTTCTAACTTTGGGTTTTCTAGCAGTTTGGCTTGCCTATGATTGCTTTGGTGGTGTCGTGGTGGTGAATGTCGAACGATTGTTGAGTCTGAATGGTCTTTATTCCCTTTGTGAACTCCGCTCTGTGCTCACTAACCTCTATCCCTCTTTGTTTTTTCTCTTTTGGAAAATGGACTCTTTGATCCCACGTCTGTGCATTGTATGGGAATCACATGAAGCTTGTTAAAGACACTATTTTAATTATGGGTTCAATGCACCTCCGGTTATTTCGTAATTTCCATTACTTTCCCTTGCCGTCTCCAGTTGGCATGATTAATGCAACGTCCCATGAGTCCTTTCCAGCATTCAATTCCGCATAACTCCGTCGTTTCATACTAATTTTTTCATCTTTACGTCTCCCGCTTGTTTTCATGGTGACTATTGTTCCCGAGTTTATACTTAAGGCTTCAAAGTATAATGTCAAGGCATCCATAAATAAACGATTTTTTCAGTGTTTGTGTTTTCTACCTCTGTTATGTGAGAAAAATTGCTAAAAAATGAATTAACAACATAACAACTCAGAGGTCATCTTTCGTTTCTGAGTTAACATTAAAAGCATGGGTGTAATGAGAGAAAAACATAAAGTTGTTAGAGAAAGCAATGCATCTATTACAGAAGAATATTACTTTGCTACAGGAGAAGAAAATAGATGATATAACCTTAAATGAATCATATAATGTAGCAATCCAATTAACTCACATGTATTGTATTTACTAACAGTAAAACATAGGAAAATATGTACGCTATTAAAATACTAAATGAAAAGTAACCACAACAGATGTTGTACTAAATTGTGATTAAGCATTCATCAAACAGATATATAAAAAGATAACAGAATGTGGAAAGACAGAAGAACACATAGCTCAAATGAATGAAATGTGGAATCTCTGATCTGTATTTGTATTAATCCTCAATGAGGATATCTTTATCAACTACATATGGAAAAAATCCAACCCCCTTTAGTCCTTTAAAAATATATTTATACAAGATATTCTCAACACTTGGCGGTTGGAATTCTCATTATTCCTAAGTAATGGTTAAAAAATGAAAACTTGAACCTTTTCACTTGGTTCTTCTCTATCTCTTTCTCTTACTAGTAGAAAAAGATATGCACCTATTACTTCATTGATTCTCTTAAGTACTCCCTTTACCTCGCTCAATACATTCGACACCCCTGCTTAAAAATTGTACTAATAGTCTAGAAGGTTCTATCACGCCTTTTGCCTAAAAAAGATAGAACTTATTTTGAAATTGTGGAAACCTGTCTTCTATCCTTTTATCTTCAGAAAGCATTGATTGTAACTGTAAATTTGGCTTTACCAACCATCTATCTATTTGAGCAATTTCAACCTGCTTTAGTTGTGAAATTTCATCTTGGGCTGCCTCTAATATTTCTTTGATGTCAAGTTGATGCTTTACAATGTCAATTTGTTCTAGTATTTCAGAACAATCATCCTTTCCGAGGCCTAGTGATTCTTTGTTAAGAAAATGAAAAGTCTCTTTGCAATCCTCTTTTATTTCCTTAGTCGTTCTTTTACTCTCGACAATATTGGCCTCCCATGTCTGTAATATTATATCACCTCTGAATTTCTCTTCAATAGTCAATTTGGGAGTTACAGATATTTCTTCTCTAGCAGATGACATGACTGCTTCTTGAAAAGTGGTCCGGGCAGTAGTAGCACCTCCTTCTCTGAAACCAATATTTTCCAATGATTGGTTTACTTCTCGAAAATGATTTTGGATGATTCCTACCTTAGCAAAAAGGATTTTTGTGTTATTTCCAGTTTCTTTAACACTTCTAATGCTTGAGCTTGAAACAATGCTATGTCCACAACCATTTTCTCAGTGGAACTGGCCTTGTCTGGTAATTGTTTTACCAACTCATCTTGCTGGATAGTATGTCTCTCGCTCACTTGCATATTCTTATGGATCTCATCAAGACTGGACTTGAGCAGTTGGATATCTTGTTTATCACTGGCTCTAGCATGTTCCATCCCCTTATTGACTTCTTCTCTGACATTCTTTTCTGTAGTACTTATTTGATTTTGCAACTTACATATCACCTAGTTCTTTTGCTTCAATTTTTCTTTCATATTATCAACTGAGAATAGGTTAGTTGTTGCAAAAGCTCCCAAAGAGCCTACTACCTCTACAAAAAAATATTCTTCTTCCAAATTGTGTTCGTCCAATAGTACTCTGTGCTTTTTGACCGTTGCACCCTCTTTCTGTTGCATTTCCTTCTTCACCACAAATTTCCTTTTCTTACTGAAAAAGAAATCGGAAAGAGGTATCTCTTCAATAGGGATAGGCATGAGATCTCCTATGAGTATTACCTCTGCATTGGGGTTTCCTTTGGTGAACTATAAGGGCGTGACAACCTGATTGGGGTTGTCGATTTTTGTGGATAACTGTTTTCTGGTTCCATCCGTAGTTGATTTATCTGGTGAACACAATATCTTATCTTCTCCTTGCTTTGTTAATGTCTCTGCTTGATCTTTGGCATGGTTATTAGATACCTCTGTCGCTGGGATATCTTTTTTCTGAGTCGAGATCTCAGATTTATCTGAGTTTTCCGGGACTTCCTGTTTCCTAGAGCTTCTGAATTATGGATTTTGGGTCTCTGTTTGTTGTGTAGCAGGAGACATTGGGTTTTCCCCTTGTAACAGTTTCAGAAGACTACTTCTTCGGTGTTTTTGGAAGTTGTAAAAATAAATTATTTTATTAGGTGATAGAGCTCAAACTCAGCTCAGAACTTCTTGGTAAGATCTCACCCCTCGGAACACTTCGTCCTGAGGGGATTCTTCATGTTCATACTTTTTAAGATTGCAACTGGCCATATGGTTACCCACGACCTTTTTCTTGTCGTGCTTATTAAATTCAATGTTAACTAGTTTTATTTCCTCTAAGGTCATAGCCTCCACTTTGGAGTGGCCGAAATCCAATAAAGAAAATGTACCAATCTGTAAGGGAAAATATGGCCATACCTTTTTCTTCACTTCTTTGAGCTCTTTTCTAATCCTACCGAGTACAGTTTGTCATGCGACCTCGCGACATAGTAGTCAGTCTGGTAAAAATTGCGGTAAAGCATATGGGGGAACTGAGCAACTAAAAAAATTGATATAGGAGAAGTGTTCCTCGATGTACCATTCTTCCACTTTATCCAGGTTAGCCACAACTGTGTATGAAATTCTAGGAGGTGAGTGATAAACAATAGCAATGTGCATCGACACCGCTACCCAATTACAAATTTCACAAAATAAATACTTCGCCTTGTCTTCCTAGAGTTTTGAATGATAAATATGAATTGGTTATGCACTATCTGGAAACTAGCTCTAGCCCATCAGTAGGAAAGGAGTCATGAAACAGATCACATCCATAATATAAGCTGACATGAATAATGAAGTTGATTTCCCTTTGGTTTTGTTTGCCTGGTATTCTATAATTTCACTAGCCAGACTATCCGAAAATATCTTGACCCAGTCGAAAGAATACCCCTCCACCACTGTGTGTATAATGGGTACCCAAGGTAGAAATAAATGGGTTGTGTTCTCTTTTCCATAAATTCTGCATATCATCATGGCTATATACATGAACTATGGTTCTAGCGATAATATTGAGTATATACCGTGAGAATTGGCTCTAAACTTTTCAGGCGTGAGCACCAGTCCTTGATCAAGTCAGGAAGATTATTTCTATATTGATCACACTCCTTCTTGCTAAAATTATCTAGAAAACTAGCATTGTAAATGAAGTTTGGTGTTGAAGACAGTTTATACATCACCTGTATGTGTTCCGGCTGAAATGACCCAACAACTACCTTTTGAGAATTGAATATAGTTCTAGTTGGGATATCCACATGATCCAGTGCCCATTGAATCATGTCATTGTAGGGTAAAAGACTCAACCTCGTTTCTACCTTATGCATCTCTGACTGAGAAATAGTCTTGTATTTGGTAGAATAGTCTTCATTTTCGTTGTCTCTTGAATAATCAGGGAATTTTACCAGTTTGTACTATAGGATGCTAAATACATTCGTCCAGGTTTTAACTGTGTTTATACTTCTGGGTGAGGTGTCTGAGATAACCTCTGAACTCTGGCCTAAACTCTCACTAGTTTCCTTAGCTTCTTTTCGTGGCGGGATAGTAGCAGTTCTTAAACACCTGCTATCTGTCATAGGAAATGCACAGGACTGAGTATTTTGCTAATCAAGATCTACCAAAATGCGAATGTAATTGAAAATGAAAAAGTATTTCTTGCCTTAGACACCTCAACCTGCATATACCTTCACTGACAATACGTTTAATTATTTTAATTAAAATATCTGGGCATTAAAAAAGGATCTTATTTGAAATCATTTCCCCACTTAATCCCCAGGTTGGTCATTTAATAACATTAATGGTCAATTTTTGTGATCGGAAAAGAAATTTGAAATCACCCGTATCGCAATAAGAATAAACTCAATGGTAAAATAAAAGTGTTTTATTTTGTTAATAAATCGAGTTTATACGTTAATTAATTATGTTTAACCTTAATCCATTTTGGGGTTTTGGGTCCTAGGTTAACTTATTTCAATTCAAGCTACGATTCACGAATCGTGAAATCACGATTGATTAATTAATATTAATCATGTTTAACGTTTAAAAATAATCGCGATTAATTGATGATTTCACAACTTCGCATATCAAGGGTTTAAGTTATCATCTGAGGCAGGATTCTCAAAACATGAAGTTGCGATAAGGTTAATTATTGTTAATCATTTTAATTTTTTAATTAACTCGATTTAATTCAAACTAGTTTTGTGACTTCGCATATCGGGACTTTGGAGTTCTTTGTATGTCTAATTGTTAGTATTGCAAAAC
Organism: Picea sitchensis; assembly: GCA_010110895.2. Classification (NCBI taxonomy): domain Eukaryota; kingdom Viridiplantae; phylum Streptophyta; class Pinopsida; order Pinales; family Pinaceae; genus Picea; species Picea sitchensis. Next base: position 158,070 of record SNQJ01S0009795.1, read on the forward strand.
CCCGAAACCCGATACTTTGAAAGATGTCTTAGTGATTTGACTTTTTAAAGAAAGACCAGATCCATAACTTGAAACGATTTTAGACCATTGGATTAATCAGAATACTTTATCGACGGTAGTGTCCAAGTGCGCATTTGTCTTTATTTAAACAACATTAAACTTTTAAAGTCTAATGTTTTAGAAAAATATATATGTTTCAACATAGGCTCCATCTAGGGATCTCGTTTCCTTGCGGGACAAGAAGAATAGTAGACCAAGTGGCTTTATTGGGTTAATGGAGTCATTATTGAAGCTCTGTGAAACACATTCTGAAAGAAGACACACAAAAGAACTTGAGACTTCATCCATATCTATGAAAACTTTCAAAACTTAGTCGTTCATAAATTTTGAATTCAGACTTAAAATGCTTGATTTTCTTAAAACTAATTTTAGAATTGCTTGAGACAATCAAAACAACCTTATTAACCAATTTATCAGACTTTGTTCGATTTTATTCGCATCAAGGCAAAGTGATTTTAATGTTTTAAAGAGGGAGTCTCACGTTAGCTTAGAATGTAGATCTAGCCAAAGAAAGAATAAGTTACCAGGGTACATTATAATACATGTATAACAACCCTATAGATATCATAGACATTGCTTTACTACTAGCGAGCCTATTTAGTACCCCAATGAAGTTATCTAATTCCCATATTGAATTTTATTTCACCACTTCAATTAACGACTTTGCATTTAAATGTTGAGATGAGGGAAATCATTGAATGAATTTCCTTTCATCATCTCCTTTGGATAGATGGGAGTAATCATTAAGTAATTTTCTTTCACCATTTGTCTCATATTTTAAAACATGAAGTGGGGGAAATCAATTTGTATAAAATAAAATATACAATGGATGATATCTATTTATATTTTAGCACTAGAGGTCTGTTAACTCGCTTTGATTACTCTAGACTAATCCTCTCCTTACTATCAAAACACCTTCACTTACTAGGAAGTTTTTATGGGGAATTTTATTTTCCAGGGACTTTCCTTGAGTGACATTAATCATTTTAAATCTGGTAAAGAGGTTAGAGTAGTTCAGATTAATCCAAACATACTTTGAATTTCAGTTAAAGTTAGGAATATTGTCAATATTTTCTCCTATTCTCATGTGGGAGACTTTTTCTTAAGTTTTTAGAGTTAAGGTGAAGCTCTTTTTCCTCTTTGAAGACCAGGAAGAAAAGTTATTATTATTATTATTATTATTATTATTATTATTATTATTTATATGATGAAATCAACTAACCTGTTTCTATTTACAATGAACATAAAAACTTACCAAAAGGATAGAAATTATAACAAAAAGTGAAAACCAAACCGGTATGTACAATGAGAGTTTGGAACTGTATTACTGCATGAAATGCTTGAGGTAACGCCCATTGATAGGGGCATTAAGAATCTTTCCGTCAAGATTTTCTAACAAAAACACATTCTTTCATTTAGAGGATGAAATTTTATATGGTCCACACCAGATCTGATCAAACTTACCGTGCTTCCCCGCATCTTCTTTCCTGGCTTCCCACTTTAAAACCAAATCACTAGGGATAAATTCCACATCTTTAGCTTTCTGGTCAAACAGAACTTTCATGTTATTTTGATACTTCTGTAGTTTTTCATCTACTTCAACCCTATTTTTTTGAACTTCAATCATTTGATTTATTCTTCTGGTGATGTCATTTGGCTCTTCTTTTGAGTCTTTCTAGAGTTTCATTACAGGTAGCACAACATTTATGGGTAAAACAACGTCACTACCATACACCATCTGGAATAGGGACATTCCGATGGATCTTTTTGTGCCTATTCTGTTATCCCATAAAGCATATTTCAAATGTACATGCCATGCTTTCTTATTTTTGGTCAACACTTTTTTAATTATGGTTATCAAGCTCTTATTCAATGGCCCAACTAATTCATTATCCCATGGATAATGAGCCCTAGAATATCCTAGCACAATGTTGTACTTTTGAAAAAAACTTATCATGGCCATGGATTTGAATGCTTGTGCATTATCGGTAACTATTTTTTGAGGACAAACAAATCTTGATAGAATGTTCTCTTCCAAGAAACTGATCACCACTACATCTGTTGTGTTTCACGTAGGAATGGATTCTACCGATTTTGTAAAATAATCGGTAGCAATGAAAATCCACTTATGTGGAGCACTAGAATGCGGATTTATTTCACCAGTGAAATCAAGGCCCCATTGTTGAACGGGGCTTCAGCTTTAACTGGAACCAGAGGTAATGTAGGAATCTTTTCCTTGTCTGTAAACAATTGAAAGGGATTACAAGCTCTGACCTTAGCGTTCACATCATTGAATAATTTCGGCCAATAATATCCATCTCTTAGGATTTTGTAGGCCGTTGCTCTCCATGCATGATGCTCTCCACACACTCCTTCCTGAAATTCATTTATAACTTTCTCTGTTTCAGATTCTACTAAACAACTCAGTAAGAAACCCAAAGGATCCTTCCAATATAGTTGACCATGTACAATGCAATATTTTACTGCATGTAACTTAAATGTTCTAGCTTTAGATGGAGTTAGGTCATTGGGGCATTGAAGAGTCAGAAGATATGAAACAATGTCACTATACCAAGCTGAAGAAGAGAATTTTTCTAAAAATCCCTCATACTCTTACAGATGATTTATTCTGAGTGCTTTAAAATTTGATTCGGCTAATAACTTAGCCAAACCCTGACCTTTAACAAGTTTGGTCGGTTTTACTTCAAGGTCAAACTCTTGAATTTTAGCGAGCCATCAGCCCCTCCTTCCATCGCTATCGGGTTGAACCAATATATCCTTAACAGAACTGGTGGGTACACATGCAATTATTTTAGAATGTAGTATGTAGGTCTTGAAACCCTTTAGGGATTTCACCATTGCGTCAGCTTTCTTTTCCAATATATCATATTTTAACTCAGAATCTTTGATACTTTTACTAAAAAACACAATTGGATACTCAAAACCCTCATCATTCTTTTGTAACAGTACAACTGCAATAGTATGTTTAGAGGTGATTGAAAAAATCAAGAATTCTTTCATATAATCTGGACTTGCCAGAACCGATGCTTCACCTATGACCTTCTTAATACGTTCGAATGATGCCTTAGCTTATCCGGATTTTATGAGAAGAATGAAATGAATACAGATTATTAACAGGTTCTTAACACAAAATAACAGAGATACAATAAAATTGGTTTTCTATTCAATAGTGAAATAAGCTGAAAACTATAAGATGCAGTGGAAACAAGCTTGTTGGAATGGTGGTGGCTTATCTCTGAGAAGATATGTGACGGTTGCGCTCATTCGCAAGAATATGATTACAATGAGGCTCTGAAGTCCTTTTTACAATAAGTAGGAATTTCAAAAACCCTAGACATCCAAAAACCTAACCCTAGGAGATGAAGTGCCAAAAGTCATGTGGGCCCTAGTTGGGTAAGTTAGTACATCAACTTCCTGGGGTCTTAACTTTTGCATACGATCTCCGTTTTAGGCATATGATAGCCCATAGGAAAGGTATCATCGAGAAGATTCCTTTTAGGTGAAATATTGAAGGAAATTTAATATGGAAAACCTATTTTCCCAAAAAACATTGTTTAGGGCCTCAAAACATCTCAAGAAGTGAAAACTACTAAAAATAGTAAATTACCAAAATTGCCAGAAAATTGTTTTGAGCCAGTTGGAAAAGGTGGGTGGCCACTGATATCCATCTGGATCAATCCTCCCTCCTTAGGAAGAAATGGTTTCCATTGCATTGAGTTCCCGCATCAGATGAGGAAATTTCTGTTGAATTTGGCCCCAGGTGAGCCACTTGCCTTGGTGCAGGAGCTGCCCTGATTTGACGACTCAATAAAGTTGGATCGTTTTCTGTCAAGATCCCTTGATCTGTGTGTCCACAATATGATCATTGGATGCCTATTGTATGCATTCAGGGTTGAGCTATGTTGGTGTTAGTTGTTATTCTGCTATTGAGGTGTCCAATAATGGCGGACAACAAGGGAGAAGGAGATTCACGTTGAACACTGGGTGCAGGCCAAGGAAAGGAGGAATGTTGATCTCAAAAGAATTATCCCCCATGATCTTGGTGATAGTGTACAACCCATAACAGCGTGGGAGAAGCTTTCGATGGGGTCCTATAAGGCATTCTTTCTGTAAGTGCAACAAAACTTTGTCGCCCACCTGAAACTTATGTGGTAACCGATGTTGATCATGGCATTGTTTGTACTTGTCATTGGACTTCTGTAGGACATCCTGAACCTGTTGGCGGATGTGTTGGATCTTCTCAATGAACTGGGTAGCTTTGTCAACTTCAATTGGAGTAGGAGATGAGTCGGTCAAGGTGACCGCAAGGGGAAGTGAAACATCTATGAGACCCAATGGTTGTAATCCCAACCCCACCTGAAAGGGAATGTGGCCGGTTGAGCTATGAAGGGCTCAGTTGTAGCTATACTGGACATAGGGAAGGCTCTCATCCCATGTGTGGGGGTGCTTTGAATTATACATGCGAAGGATATGCACAATCATTCGATTTAATACCTCAATTTGGCCATTTGTCTGGGGGTGGAAGGCCATGGATTTGGTGACTTAGTGTCCAGCTATGACCAGAAGATTGAACAAAATGTGCTGAGAAATCGACTATCCTGATCTAAGACAATGGTTTATGGAATTCCAAAATGTACCCAGACTCGTTCAAATAAGATCTTGGAAGTGGCCTCTATTGTGATGCTCTTATTGTAGGCAACCATAATCTCCATCTTAGAAAAGTGATCAAAAACCACAAAAACACAGTCATTTCCCCACTTGGTCGATGGGTGGCCTGACATGTAGTCCATTGGGATGGATTCCCATGGCCTGTCAGGAGTAGGAAGAGGGGTTTACATGCCATGTTTCTTAGTGTTCGGTTTGGAAATAACACAGGTAGTGCAGGACTTGATATACTTGTTGACCTCCTATCGAAGTTTCAGCCAGTAGAAATGTTTATGTAGCATCACCACTATGATAGGCCATAGGGTGGTCGTTCTGAGTGAGAATGATTCCCACAACATAGTTTGAAGCATATGTCTCGATCTCAAAGGGATGTTGCAGGTCTGGTAGTGAAAGTACTAAGGCCGAGCACAAGCACTGCTTCAAATCATTGAATGTTTTTTGTTGGGACTGGCCCCACGCAAATTTTTCCTTACCTCCAACCATGTTTATTTAGCTGAGGGCCCATGCAATATGGGAGAATCCCAACACAAACCTGTGATAGAAATTGGCAATGCCCAAGAAGCTCTGAAGCTCAGTGAGTGTGGTTGGGGTTGGCCAGTCACATATGACTTGGATCTTGGATGGATCCACATGTATGCCATGTTGATTAGTGATGTAGCCCAGGTAATGGACCTTGTCCATGCCGAAGGATAATTTTTCCAAGTTGGCGTATAGCTTGTGCTGTTGCAGGGTGTGCAGAACCTGCTGAATATGCTACAAGTGTTCGTCCCAAGCCTTGTTGTAAATTAGAATGTCATCGAGATACACCACTACAAAAGTATTGGTGAATGGTCACAGAATATCATCCATCATCCTCATGAAAGTGGTTGGAGCATTTTTCAAACCAAAGGGCATGCCCAACCATTCAAAAAGGCCTTCCTTTGACTTGAAGGCGGTCTTCCATACATCTATCTATTCTATCAGGACCTGGTGGTAGCTAGACTTTAGATCAATCTTACTGAAGTATTTTTCCCCCATGAGTTGATCAAGGAGGTCGTCGATTCAGGGAATCGGGAACCAATTTCTGACTGTGATTTTATTCAGAGCCCGATAATGAATATAGAGTCGCTAGGTTCCATCTTTCTTCTATACCAGCATGATTGGGCTCCCACAAGGTGATGATTTGGGATGGATGTGCCCCTTGTGGAGCAGTTCTTGGATCTATCGCTTGATCTTCTCATTCTCTATCAAAGAGCGGCGATAGAATGGGCCATTGAGCATCAATGTGTCGAGGGTCATATCGATGGGGTGCTTGACCTGGCAGTGCAGAGGTACCCCTATAAATGAGGATAAGATATTTGAGTGTTATTCCACGACCTTATCTACTTTCTTCTGCTGTGTGGAGAGGTCTTCCTAAGAGACCCTGGATGTGGCTATGATATTTCTCTTATTCTAAGAGTGAATCACGAAGAATACAAACTTCCCCGTATGAGAGATGACCTTTCTGCATTGCTTAGCATAGATCAAGGAAATAGCACTAGGTGGGACTGCCTCGGGTATCCTGTACAATTTCTTGTTCAAAGTAATAATAACACTACGAGGCCTAGACTCATATATAACATGACATTTCCATAAATAAGGTTGGCCCAAAAAACATCACAAACTTTGAGAGGAGAAACATCACACAATACCTCGTATTTGAAGGGATTGATGTCGTACGACAGTCGACACTGTTTGTTGACGTGGAGATCGCTTCCTTGGCAGAGCCATCCAATGGTGTAGGGTTGTGGGTATGGCATTGTTGGCAGGACTAGTCACTTGATGACCTCTACTAATATAAGGTTCTTCTAGCTACCACTATTATCGATGAAGTGTAGTGGAGAGCCTTTTACCCACATCTATGAATGGAAGAGGCACTCTCCTTCTTCTAGCTCATCTGGTTCACCAGGATGGAGCTTGGTGGTAGCAATGGTGGCACTAGGTTCCTCGTCAATGATTTGTCTTCCCCTTTATGGTTCAGGCTCAGAGTCAGAATCCGCATCTGATTCAGAGGTTTTCACTTCAGCCACCAGCGATTGCTTTGAGCAATAGTCAACAGTGTTATGCCAACAACTCTTATGGAAGTCGCATCACTTCCCAGTATCTTTCTTTGTCTTTCCGGTGTCCTTCTTTTCTTACGACTTGGGCTGGTTGTCCTGATACTATCCATATTTTATATGTCCTTTGTTCTGTGGGTTGGGGCCACCCTTTCCTAGCTTTTGTTGTGAGGGGTTCCCAGGCCCAAATAGTCACGACTTTTGTTTGAGCTTCTGCTTGATTTTGATGGCATATCTGTAGGCCATGCCAAAGGATGAGATATCCAGAAATTCCATTTTGGCATGGATGTATCTAGGCATATCACCGTGATACTTGAGCACCAGATGTCGCTCTGAATCTTTGATACCCATCTTGGTGTGCAAGGTATGGAAGATATTTGTGAAATCTGACAATGCTTGGTCTCTTTCTTGCCACAGTGTGG
>SNQJ01S0009795.1:171980-185708 GCA_010110895.2 Picea sitchensis
AGGTGTCTGAGATAACCTATGAACTCTGGCCTGAACTCTCACTAGTTTCTTTAGCTTCTTTTTGTGGCAGCATGCTAGCAGTTCTTAAACACATGTTATCTATCACAGGAAACACACAGGACTAAGTATTTCGCTAAGCAAGCTCTACCAAAATGCGAATGTAATTGAAAATGAAAAAGTCTTTCTTGTCGTAGACGCCTCGACCTACATATAACTTCACTTACAATACGTTTAATTATTTTAATTAAAATATTTGGGCATTAAAGCAGGATCTTATTTGAAATCATTTCCCTAGGCTAGTCATTTAATAACATTAATGGTCAATTTTCATGATCGGAAAATAAATTTGAAATCAACCATATGGAAATCAGCATAAACTCAATGGTAAAATAAAAGTGTTTTATTTTGTTAATAAATTGAGTTTATACGTTAATTAATTATGTTTAACTTTAATCCATTTCAGGGTTTTGGGTACCAGGTTAAATTATTTCAATTCAATCTATGATTCCCAAATCGTGAAATCGCGATTGATTAATTAATATTAATCATGTTTAACATTTATAAATAATCGTGATTAATTGATGATTTCGCGACTTCGCATATCAGGGGTTTAAGTTATTGTTTGAGGTAGGATTCCCGAAACATGAAGTTGCGATAAGGTTAATTATCATTAATCATTTTAATTGTTTAATTAACTCGATTTAATTCAAACTAATTTTGTGACTTCGCATATCAGGACTTTGGAGTTCTTTGTATATCTAATTGTTAGTATTGCGAAACTCTGAAACCTGATACTTTGAAAGATGTCTTAGTGATTTGACTTTTTAAAGCAAGGGTGGCTCCATAAACTGAAAAGATTTTATGCCATTGGATTAATCAGAAGACCTTATTGATGGTAGTGTCCAAGTGCGCATTTGTCTTTATTTAAACAACATTAAACTTTTAAATTCTAATGTTTTAGAAAAATATATATGTTTCAACAGTGACTTGGTCATTGGTCTTGTCCTTGATGAGTTTGTATTCCTAAGTGTGCATGCTCCTTCTTCCTTCATCGCATTGTACCTCTATTCGTACCATTTAATATCCTGGTTTTTTTTTGTTTGCATGGTGAATTTTCAAGTAGTGGGTGGTCGAATGTCCTTGTATGGTTTTAGTCAGCTCCCATTGATCACCCCTCTGAGTTCTGCGCCTGCTAAGTCTTTCAACTATATAGCTCCTCCATCTGTGATGGTTTTTACTTTGTATGGTCCTAGCCAATTCATTCTGAGTTTTCTTGGGTGATGAATGAATTTGTTGTCATACATCAATACTAAATCTCCTTCCTTGAAAGTTTTCTTCTTGATGTGGATGTCATGCCAAGATTTATCCCTTGCTTTCTGAACTTGTTCATGGAACCCTGCTAAGATCAAATCCTCCTCCATGGTCATCAACTGGTTTAGTCTCTCCTGTATTGTGGCTCATTCCGTCATGTGTGTAATTATTGCTACGCGCACATTGGGTACTAGAAATTCAAATGGCACCACTACTTCTTGACCATATACCAATTTAAATGGAGTGTGCCCTGTCAACTTCTTGCGCATAGTCTTATAGGCCCATAATATTGCTGGTATTTTAAGGTCCCAATCATCCCTGTTGACATTACATATCTTCGTCAATGCATTCTCAAGAATGTTTTTGAATGCTTCTACTATACCATTCATCTGTGGGTGATATGGTGTGTTCTTCTGATGATGGACTTCAAAATTTTCAGTCATAGTGCTAATAGTGTTGTTTATGAAGTGTGTGCCTTGGCTGCTCATCAAAACTCATGGGCACCCAAATCGAGCGATTACTTGTTCAAATAGAAAGTGTGATGTTGTTTCTACGCTCCAATCCTTCACTGGTGTTGCTTCCACCCTTATTGTTAGGTATTTTGTTGTGGTGATGATGTACCTTGCTCCTACTCTTTTTGTTGGTGGGTTGATTGGTCCCACAAATTCTATTGCCCATTTATCGAATGCTTGCAATGTTACTTGTGGTCGTAGTGGCATCTCGTCTCTTTTGTTGGGTTTACCTACCCTTTGACATACATCGCATCTATGGTAATACTCCTTCGAGTCTTTATGAATGGTTGGCCACCATAGTCCTACACGCAATACCTTCTGCGTGTTATTGCTGCCTCCATAATGCCCTCCTGCTATTCCCTCATGGGCTTCTGCTAAAACTCTTGATATTTTGTTTTCTAACACATATCTGTGCAAGATGTTGTCGGTGCCCATTTTGTATAAGTGTCCCGCGATTAGTTGATAGTATGCATCTACCAGGTTTTTTTTCTGTGTGGTGTTATATTCCTATGGCGTAGTACCTGTGTTCAAGTACTGGATGATATTTGCAAAGTATTCGTCAATGATCTGGACGAAAAATAACTGTGCGTCCAGAAATTTATCCTCTAAATTCATAGGTTCTTCTCCATTTGTGACCCTTGATAGGTGGTCAAGTCCTACATTCAACTTTCGTGGTTTGAATATTACTTCAAATTCAAATTCTTGAAATAGTAGTAACCATCGACAGATTCTCCCCCCCAACATTGGCTTGTTTACTAGCTATTTAAGGGTTGAGTGATCTGTGAACATCTTAAAGTGTTTCCCCAATACATAATGTATGAAATTATGCAGTGCGGAGACCATAGCTAGGCCTTCTCTCTCTGTAGTGTTATAGTTTTGTTCTCATTTTGATAGCTTTTGACTCACAAATTCTATGGGGTGATGCAAATCCCATTCTCCTGATTGCACCAAGATAGTTCCAAGTGTTATGTCTGATGCATCTACATGGACATGGAATGCCTTCTCCCAGTCTGGAAATACTAATATTAGTGCAGTGACGATCCTTTCCTTATCCAGACCATGTTGACACTCGTCATTCCACTGATACTTTGTATCTTTTCTTAATATTTTTTCCATTAGTGCAGAAATATACGTGTATCCTTTGATGAACTTTCTGTAGTACCCCGTGTGTCCCAATGCTTCTCTTAGCTGACGGATTATTTTCGGTGGTGGCAAGTTAACAATTACTGCAATCTTTGTAGGGTCTACTAGTAAACCTTGTTTGCATACTATATGGCCCAATAGTATCCCAAACAGTGTTTTGAATATACATTTATTTATGTTTAATGATATCTTCCACTGCCCACATATTTCTAATATCATCCTTAAGACTCATAGATTTTATTTTAACAGACTATAGATTGTCCAATCATCCAGGTATACCTCCAAAAACTGGTGGATGAATTCCTTAAACGTAGCGATGACTACTGTAGAAAATATTGTTGGTGCATTCTTCAGTCTGAATGGCATGACTGTGTACTGGTAAGATCCCCATTCTATCACAAAGGTGGTCTTATATCTGTCTTCCTATAATATCTTTATCTGGTGATAACCTGAGAATCCATCAATGAATGAGTAAGCTTCGTGTCCTCCTACATTCTCCAATACTTCATTCGTGAAAGGTTTAAGGAATGGGTCATGTAGACATGCATCGTTCAACTTCCTCAAGTCGACGCATATCTGTATCCCTCTTTGTTTTTTGTCCTGAACTTCCATCGGGCTTATCCATTCAGATTCTTCTACTGGTTCTATGATTTTGGCTTCTAGCATTCTGTTGATCCCATCTTTGACTTTCTGCTTATATATTGGGTTCAATTTATATGGTCATTATCTGATCGATCTCGCATCATCTCTTAGTGGTATATTCATTTCTCCTATTTCTCCTGCTATACCTTTCATATCTATAAATGTCGTAGGAAATAGGTCGTTGTACTCATGCAGTAACTTTGTTATGATTTCTATTGTTTTCTCATCCCAGTAATCTCCAATGCTGACCATTTTTGGGTTCTCGACTGTCCCAATGTTGACTTTCTTTACCTTGATTGGCGCGACAATAAATTCTTATTCTATGGGTGGAACCTCCACCTCTGTTTCGCCTTCTGTTTCCTTGATCTGAATATTGTGCAGATCGTCTTCATCTGGTGCTTCCTCCTGCACATGGTAACATGACAACAGTTCTTTGAATGTCTRTTTGTTCCGCTTTTTTTCTTCTGTTACGAGTTCAACTTCTGGTCCTTTGATGAATATAACTCCTCTTGTTTGTTTAAGAGTTGCATCTATGTTGGGCTTCTCATGTTCGAATGAGAAGGTGACTGTAAATTTATGTTGCAATGTCGTCCAGGTCGTCGTTCCTTTGCGCAGTTCTTGTTCTGTATACCAGTTCAATGGTATTCCCTCTAGAGTGTGTATGAAATGATGAGGCCATTCCTCTAGGGGTGTCATTTTCCACATTGTTCTACAGTTCTCCAAGTGTTTCGTAGGTGCCCCCTATCCCTCATAATTCTGTTGCTTTTTGTCTTTCTATTCTACGTCGAACCTTATGCGTAGTAACCACTTACATTGGTACCAATATGTGATTGTCCCTTTGTGTGTGCCCCACCATCTTGCAAGTGTGGCCTTGAGCGTTGTATCGAGTGCTAACAATATTTGATCCTCTAAAACTCCATCTTCAAACTGTGTCAAGAATACTTCCATATCGTTTTATTTCCTGGAAACTGGGTGGTTCCCTTATCTCTATGCCTACCCATCTTACTGCACGGTCTATTCGTGAACATATTCTCATGGAAACTTCGTGTAGTCTTTGTTTCCAGTTCTCTAAAATGGTGTCTGAGTCTGTCGTACATGAAGTAATGATCTTCCAACTGAGTATCCCATCTGCAGTTGAGTTTACGTAATCCTCATCGCGCGCATTTGTTCTGTACAACTAGATGATTTCTTCTAAGTCTAAGCAAGTAGGCTCTACAAACCTTTCCCCTTCGGATGGGTCTAATTGCGTGATGACCCTATATTCACCTGACTCAAATGTCATTTTACTTGTCTTGAGATTGATTATGGCCTGGTTGTCAAACGTCTAATCGAAGCCAAGCAACATTGAATATGGTGTTGTGTCGTCCACTATTTCAATGACTTCAAAGTCTGCTTTAGTGCGCACTCCATCTAGGTCTACTGTCACTCCTTTTAGTCTACCAATTGGTAGGAATCTGTGTTGGTTTGCTAGTTTCAGTTGAACAGGTGAATATCCTAATGTGGGCTCTCCCATGCATTGCCATGTCTTCTTTCGTAATACATTCACTTCAGATCCTAGATCCAGTATGATATCTCCCATGTTGAAATCTATGATATTGGCATTGAGTCTGAATTCTCTACTTGTTCTTCTCCTTGTTTGTAGGTTGTCAATTGTATTTTGTTCTAGTTTTCCTTCCGTCTCTATACTACATCTTTCTAATATGTTTTGCAATATTTTTACAGATGATGGATCACTTAATAATTTTACACATGATTGAAAAAGTATTTTGATTGTACTTACTTGTCCCATGGCGTGTATCTCATTGGTATGATCTAGTAATGGAGGCATCTCATACTCTGGTGCTTCATTTCTTTGTTGTGTAGTTGAGGTCGATGCCCTGTCTTTCTTCTTAAATGCTTATCTTGCTTACGTAAATATCTCCTTCTCATTCTGCACGTCGAACTGCTTCCTTGGTTCGACGTTCTTCTTCACCCATTGGTTTTGTACTGGATCTTGTTGAACTACGACATTCCTTGTTTTAGCTCCTCCATGGGTGACTATGTTGATCTTTCGTCCTTCATACCTTGCTTCGACTGAGATCCATTGAACATTCCGGTTATTCTAGTTTCTCTTTTCCTGAATATTTACTAATAGTGTAGGACATTCTTCTGTATCATGGTTCAATGTGCGACAATACATACACGTTGTTGGTGGAAGTGGGCATTTCATTGCATAATGTCCTGGTTGTTGGTCCTCTACCTTGTCTGAAACCTCCTATGGATCGTCCTCCACCTCTGTAGCCTGCTCGATCTCCTCTCGACGCATTATACTGAGGCACCTGATTATACTGCGTGGTATTGTACTGAGGCTATGTTGCGTTGTAATGTGGTTGCACAGTATTATATGGTTGCAACACAGTATTATACTGTTCTTGTGCAGAGTTGTATGGAGATGAAACTTAGTTAAATTGTGGCATGAATTGCCCAATCATCATTTTTGCCTGCACTCTATATGCATCCGATTTCTTTTCTCACATCAACTCCATAGTTCTACAGTCTTTGTGGTTGTGGCCCACTGACCTGCAAAAGTTGAAATATGAACTCTTTGGGACTGTCTGGTATTTCTACATCATTGAGAAGCGATATGGATCGTGACCCGATTTTTTGAATATTTCGCACCATAGTCCTCGTGTTGGTAACAGATTTGGCATTCTTGTTGCCATATACTGCGCGAATGTTGGACATTCATTCTTGTGATGTCCTTTTGTTCTGCATGTAGTGCACCAAATGAATTCTCATTTGTCCTTACTCTTATTCTGGTGTAGCTAAAACGTTAAGTTCTTTAAATCTCCCTTCAGTTCTTCGATGGCTGGATCTGTCTGTTGGTACCGGTTTTCTTCCAGTTGGAGAGCTTCTTGCAGGGCCTCTATCTACGTATGAAACTTATGTTGTCACAATGGGTATTTTAAGTGTGGGAGTAGTGAGTTGATGAAAAAATGCCTATGATGAACGTCGGTCATTAGATATTTCAACTTCCCCTTCAATCGCTTGAATCTCTAATCAATCTCCCAGACAGTTTCGCTCAGTTTTTGTCTTATTTTGATCATCTCATTCATGTACTGATCTTCTAAAATAGGCTTCTGGAACTCATTTATCAGTAGTTTCTTGATGTTTGCAATGGTTATGGTTGTCCCTGGTGGATTTTTTGTAGCTAAACCCATATACCAATCCAGTGCGTGATCCCTTAGTGTAATCGCTAGCTGTGCCAGTTTAGTATCTTCATTTGTGATATTTTTTTCTTCCCAAATCTTCTCACATATGAACAAGTGTTTTTTCAAGTCCTCTGACGCTTCTCCTTTAAATGATGGTAACCTGGTGGTGGGATCGTATCCTTCCATTCTAAATGTTGAACTACTACCTCCGCGCAGTGTATATACTTTACAAGTGTTTCCTGAACTGGCTCCTCCAATTGTTTCTCTTTGTGTAGATGTACTTCTTGTTGTCTAACTTCTTCCGAACTTCGGTTGTCTAAACGGTGGTTTTCTCTTTGGTGTATTAGTCGCACATGGGTTTATGGGTTCCACACTGACATTAATATGGATAGGATTATTGCCTTATATTCCCATTATTGTACCTCATTGTACCTCTCATCTTCCTCTCATATGTTATGTGCAGGATTTCCTCAATCTACTCCATAGCCTGAAGATCCTCTACCTTTTCCTCGTCACTTTCCAAGCCTTCCCTTGCGGCTACGTCTCTCTTCTTGGTATTCACCTTGTATTGGTAGGGTACTCCGCTACTTGTCTTTCCATTTGTCACCAATATGCACTTGATCTGGTCGTCATCCATCATGATCGGGTCCAAGGGTTCCTCCTTCTTTCCCTTATCCTTTCCTCCTTCCATTTCTCCTCTTTCTGTCAGTGCTTCCCCCCTTCCCCCATGCACGCAGGGAATTTTAGTTGTCTGACACCATTGTCATTACACCTTTGTTGTATAACAATATATTAATAGAAGTATACAATGATCTAATGTACCTTCCTCGAGGTCCTCATAGAAACTATTTCTCTGCTACACTATACGACTTCATTGTATCTACTGCAAACTCTATTATAAAGCCCACCACAATACTGTCGAGCCAAAAGTCTATTGTGCGGGTGAATTTGTTGTTTACTTGTTGTAACTGCTCGATCTGTATTGGGGTCCACTCTAACTATCATATCCAATTCATTGCATGGTTATCCTTCAACCTTAGTATCCACTCCTACAATAAGTGTGGAAAAGCGCAGAAAAAGACTTTGTGTAAACTTGTAAACACGTATTTTTCTAGATATTTGCGGGGTGTTATTATAGGGTTTTTGTTATCTTTCTGTGCAAACTCCAACTCTTTTGTTCTTATCCAACTTTCAATCTCTTCCTTTGTGGGATTCCACGGTCTCAACATCCCCTTCTAATGATGCATTGATCTCTTCCCTAATATTTCCTTGATTTGCCTCCGACAAACCTTCAACTTATCTCATCTACTCAACCCTCTTCTATTCCTACCAATGACAACATAGCCATTTGTTGGTTATTCTTCTATTTTATTCAAGTTCGTATTGACCCAGGGTTCATGTTTTTTCAGGTTTCCAACAAAGCCTCTAAAACTATCAGCCTTCCTGGTAAAATAGAAGACAACACAACACACAGAATGCATTGCACAATCTCCCCCGAGATAGTCTTAATGGGTGGTTGCAATACTCATGTGTTTATAGCCTAGGATTGAGTGAGACATCTAATAACTATGTAAAGGGATTGTTACTTTTACTTATTCACGTAGTATACCATTTTCACTATTAATGCAAGAAATATACTAACTCATTCATTCATCATAGCAATATTTACTTGAAGACAATAAAGGAATAAATGCATTCAATCACATAACACATATGTTACCATGGTTCACCCCCTCCTGGGCTACGTCCACAAAGATCTGGCTCTTCGCTCTTTATTATAGTATTTCTTCATCATAGCGTCGCGTACTTTACAATTCTCCTCATTTGGGCAAGATCTATATGAGGTGGACTAGATCGCACCAGGCTCCTTAGCCTGTGATCTAACGCTCAATATATACCCTCCTAGTCCTCTCTATCTCAACATCTTAAAAAATTAGATCATACAGAAAAATATTACATATTGGCTCGCTACAACAATTCTCTCTATAATGATGACTTATCTCTATATTCCTCTGATCCCCTTATGAAACCCAAGTATCTATATTTTTACATCTCTGGCTCTTCGGTCATTACAATACATTACCAAAACCCTAACCCTATCTTCATTAGGTCTTCCATGCACACGTGTTGTTCTCCCTTCCAGCTGTCGCTTTCCTCGTGCATGCCTTCTTTCCAAAAATTTCCTTTCTTTCCTCTTTGGTCTGCCTCTAACAACCCCCATTGAATATTGGTCAAACCACACCTTTTCTATAGGATCGAGGGTATGCATATCAAAATTTCTTGAAACCCCCAACCGAAATATCAATAATAATAACAAAAATAAGAATAATGGGAAAGGAAAACATAATGACCAACACAAAAATCAAGGGAATCAAGGGAATTATGATCATCTTCCCAAAAATACTAGAGGAAATAAAAATACTACAAATCAAAGTCAAGATCATAATTCCTAGCCAAAATAAGGAAATATCCCTTATCTTCATACTAACTACCCTTGCACTCTTTTCATTATTTATGGACATTATACGCATTAGTGTCCACTTATACAAGGATTGAAGGATTCAACTAATAAATCCCGAGTGACACCAAATTATCTTGTTCGTCAAACTAAACCACCTTCATCGTCAAAAACATCTGTGTTGGATAACCCTTTTCCAACACAAGGATTCATATCCACACTAGAAGTCATTTCCTCTAGTCAACCTACAAACCCTAACCCTTTTGGATATGGTACCTTCCAATTTTTATACCTGAACTCAATGGATAATTAATCTTTCAACCCAAATCCGCCAATGTGGCATGCCTCCTTAAGTATCTTCTAATGAATCAAGTGACCCTCCACCCATTATTAATGTACCTTTGGATATTACCTAACCTACTATTGGTCTTCCCCCCAAGGTTTCAAAGGTTCCTTTATGACATAATTACCATAACCCTCATGCATGTGCCACCCATAATTACAACATGACTGATGATTTAGCATAGTCTCTTATGGCTATGTCATCTTTAGAAGTTCTCCAAAATTTTCTTACATAATGGAAATATTTTCTATATGCATTGGGCGTGTTCAATCCTTTATATGATAGGATGATCACCTTTGACATTGGAAAAAATTAGCCTCATATTCTCCCTTCTGTTTCCTTACAAATTTTGGTCACTATTAAGAATGTTGTGATTCATCATTGCATTAGTGATGAGGGCACATCCATGTGTGTTATGTCTACTCATTTCTAGAAGGATTTGGGCTCTCATCAACTTGTGACATATATAATTACCCTATGTATGTATGATGGCTAACCCTCCCAATCTGAAGGGTTGTATCATAATGTGCCCATATAGCTAGCTGGAAAGAATGTTATTATTTATGTTGATGTGTGTTGGAATTTGATTCCATGATTGCACGCGTCCTTCTTAACACTAGGGAGTTTATACCCAGGGTTCATCCATAGTTGACCAACAAAAAACCTATAGAATTAGCATATCAATCCTCAGCGAAGTCCAAGGAACGTATCACACGAGATGTAGAGGGGATCATAAAGACCATAAGGTCTTATGATAGGGATGAAGGATTAAGAAAACTAGGATCCATATAGGATAGAATTCATATATTTGATATTCCATGACCTATTGTGCTAACAAGTAAAACAATTCACACACATATCTAACCAACACATGATAGACACATAATAGATTAGAATTGTCACAACTTTATTGTTCTTTGCATTCCATTCAACACAAACATACAATATACATTAAGAAGACTATATCTAACAACAACATAACTTCGTATCTTCTTTATATAATTCCTTAGAAATACAACACACTACACAATATGCATCCTCTTCTCATCTCAGACTTATGATAGACTCAGATTTATATTCAAAAAAATTATAGCATTGCAAAAGGATCAGAGTGAGCTATATACCAACAACTCAATGGATCTCATCTAATTATCTAACTATATATCTGATGTCACTTCTCCCTTTATAGCTTCCTCTGATCAAGAGATCTGTCTCTTTCTTCTATGCTACACTCATTTTACTGAAAAAAATACCTCACGCACTTCTGACACCTTCCTGTAGTCCACATAGCCTTCTGGAATCATGGAAATCTTAACTACCTCGCTAGCTCAACTTTTGTTAGCTCCACGATCCCTTCTTCTACTGGAAGTAATAATTCAAGAGTATTTCCCAATGATCCTTTTTTTTATTACGACATGCATCTCATTGATTTCCAGTGTGCATCAAAACTCGAACTGACACACATTTGGTAGACTTGTGCACAATACGAAAACTTGGTTTAGTGCACACTTGTCATTCTTCACGCATTAACTTAGGTGCACACAAAACTTTGGAATGAATTTGCACAACTTCATTTGTGCGTGTGAATTAAATGAACCTAAAAATTTGGGTACCAACAGAACCCCACAACTATTACTTGGTTTGTCCTCAAGCCAATAGATTCATGTGATGAAGGTAGAACTTTTGAGTAATATAAATCATCGAAATTAGAAAAAAATTGTGATTGTGTCTGGGCCTGAGTAAGAGAAAATCATTTGTTATAGTTGTAGTTGCAACCCAACTAGGTCCTCAAAAGAATCGAGTAGGCCCCGTGTGTTATGTAAGTATTCCCTTGCGGACAAGTGAAATTTCCCTTGTATTCCAGGCCCCTATACGAAGACAAAAAATTACATTTGGACACTACCATTCCTATAAATTCATTTTGTCCATCGAAAGAGAGAAGGAAGGGAAGTATGATGTACCTTGTTTATGACATTTTTCCAAGCCACTCCAATCTACAAGCTTAATCCAACTCCCGACAAAAATTAGTACCTGCAATGGATAGCAAGAAACAAATGATTATATCCTACTCTAATGGATTAGACAAAATCAATTCATCTATGTAGATTAAAACAACCATAGACAAGCAAATGTAAACACACACTTGAAGGAAATAGGCCAAGTGTATTAATGAGAACTTAGAATGGAAAATTCACAATCTTAAGATGATGTTGCAACAACCTCTCCAAGCCCTCCTCGTCCAACCCCTTCATGATGCTACCAAGATCATAACTTTGATATCTAAACGCTTCCCCTTTTCACCTTGGAAATCCCTCAATATATAGGCTTGAGAGGCATAACAAACATGATAAAATGAGGGGTATGGTTGAGGATATCGCTCCTTGATTCTTTGATCAGATACTAAAGTGAATCCCAAGCATGAGGATCGAACAAAACTAACTCAATCTCAAAGAGATGGCCCATAGATTAAGGTGGGGGAGATCCCATAGATCCCCCCTTTCTCTCAAAAACATCAACGCTCCCCCCCCAATGAGAGACAGAGCATTGATCCTAGATCATCGCTCCCCTATAGAGGCAGAGGGGGCACTATGTGTTCAACCAAAGTATGGATAGGGGGCATTGACCTTCATAAATGCTAAAACAAAAGTTGAAATTTCCAAGGAAAAAGTGAGTTTTGACCAAAAAATGATGGTTTTTCTCCTCCCATATGACTTTGGGGTCATGAAAAATTGTTTTAATGGTGTCAAGGGGTGGTGACACCTCACAAAGTGAATGTGACACTTGGGAAGGTGCATATGACACTTGTGATAGTGAATGTGACACTTACCGAGGTGCATATGTCACTTTGTGAAACTTTGTGACACTTGTGACAATTAGGGTGCATAACTCAAGTGTGACATTTTGATGTGTGCCAAATTCCCCCTAAAGTGTGAATTCAGAAGAGAAATTGATGGTCGAAACACTTTACAATTATTCAATGAAAGGGTGTTGGAGTGGGGGAACCTGATAAAAGATGCAAAAAATCATCAAACAATATTAATATATGTTCCATTTCTGAGGCAGGAATCCCTATGCTCAGAATACAAGATGACTCAAAGAAGGACTATCGACCGATACACTGGGGATCCATGAAAACATTGACTAAGGATATGGCCACCATAGATACAATGTGGATCCATACCTCCATGACATGAACTGATCACAACCACGAAAAATACACAGTGGAGCTATGAGATGATAAAACATAGCCACGAATCAATACAAAGTGGATCTATGTGAAAATATATATATCAACATGCTCAAATGGTCTCCTTCACAACCTGAGAAAAGAAGATAATAGATTGGACGCTCAACCCAGGGTCTTCGTCCCAATTCTGATATGGTACAAATCTATCCATGTGAATTGATGATTTGATGTCAAACATGGTAGAAACAAATTTATTACCGATCATTGAGGTAAATTGTTAACAAGTGTGAGTGAAATCACCAATGATGTCAATGACTCTCAAGGTACCCTAGTACATTCCAGTGAATGTGAATAAATGAGCTGAGGTCGAACATTCGTGGAATCATTTAATCAGAGGTTAATGATGGAGATGTCTAAAGGGAAGATATCAATGCACAAACTTTGATTTATGGTTTCCCCAAATGATAACTTGAGAAATATGGTTCTTCAAGAATAATTCAAGAAACATAAAAATGCATGAACTTCTATCTTTGAAATGCATGTCCATGGATTCTATTTATATACCTTCTTCAAGCTTCATAATAGGTGGCTCCCAATGTGAAAAGGTGCCACTTTGATGTGGCTCCCCAGGTATTGAAGGGAAATGGAACCTCTATGGTACCAACTTTCAATTGACATGGATCTAGAGATTTCCTAGTACCTTAGCTCATGAGTACCCTTGATGGGATTTTTTTCCATAAATGCACCAAATGTGGTTGAATATTCACTTCAGGTCAATATGCATGTTTTTCAAAGAAACAATCACGCAATCATGTACATATTGCACACAATCCAAACTGTTGATTCACAGTGGTGTATAAAAGATGCACTTTTCATAGTTTTGGTGCCCTGTCGAGGATGATGTATTATTACCATGAATTAACACTTTGTTGTATTGTATT